>PNEQ01121912.1:43414-136443 GCA_003012365.1 Medauroidea extradentata | reverse complement strand
TTGTGAGGGGTCTGTGGGATTCTATGATAGGCCAGTATAAAAACAGTAGGAAATATGAATATTACTAATATTATCACAGAGGTATCGTGTCTGGTATCTTTTTAACCTGTGGAATGTCACAGACTCGAATATGCTAATAACATTAAGATAATTTTATGTATAATGATTATAGTTTTTAAGAGTGATAATTGCCCGCCGGACTGGTGACAATAGAGCAGATGATGTGTGAGCCTTACCACATGCTGTGCGAGAAGGGGGGCGCCCTACCACCCCCTGTTTCAGTGCCGTACAATCCTCTCTCTTTCTCTCTCGCCAACACATTTCTTCTCCTTTTCCCCTCCCCAACAGACCCCATGTAACATACGTAATTTAAACTAGAATTATATTAATTGAAGATAGCAAGTAGTAATTAGGCTAAGTGTTTTATTTGTAATTGCTGTGAGAATGTGCCCATATTTAATATGATTTTAAATAAATACGGAGCTTGTACAAGGGACGCACGCAATGTTCGGGCCAGGGCTTCGCTCTGATTGGTCGGGGGAACCTACCCGCCCCCATGAGTCCGGTGGGGCGGGAAGGGGACGCCGCCCAGGAGGGCAAAGTTGCGAAACGCGAGGCACTAAGAATGGAGTCTTAAGACGAGCCGGGTGTGTGTGAATGTAAAATAAATAACTAGAAATAAGGTGGCCGCGGTGGTCGGGGGGTCAGACCTCTCGCCACCCACCAAGGCGATCCGGGTTCGATTCCCGGCGGGGTCGGTCCCCGGATTTTCATGTGAGAAACGCGCTGGAAGATGCCGTTGGCTGTCGGGTTTTCTCGGGGATCTCCTGTTCCCCCTCCCCTTAATTCCCGCGGTGTTCCATTCTCACCTCACATCACCACTCAACTGCTCTGAAGACCTCGATGTTAAGCGTTGACCAAAATCTCTCTCTCACTCAACTAGAAAAAATATACTCATCTCTTTACATATAACAATGAAAGCTGCTTGACATATCAAACTGCAGCCCAAACCACTGAACCTAGAATCGTGAAATTTTTTGTGGGGGTTCCCTTCAGGTCGTAGGCGAGCACTAAGAAGGGATTTTTCGAAATTTGACCTCTAAGGGGGTGAAAAGGGGTGAAATGTGTTTCCGAAGAAACGTCGATAGAGCTCGAACCCGACGGCCAATCATCGTGATTTTTACTTTAATATGACACTCGTAAAATGCATATTAACCAATTTAAGGATTTTTTGAAGTTCAACATTTAATAGGGTAAAAATACCTTAAATGTGTTTCCAATGAACTATCGATATCTATCGAACCCTTCGGGACAGAGAGTTGATATTCACTTCAAAATACTGCTTATGTAAATACCTAAAAAGTAGTTTTAGGTTTTTTTTGAAATTCAACCCCCAGGCTGTAAAAAGGGACAAACTGTGTTTTTTTATGAATCGTCTATATCTTTGAAATACAATTGGCTATCGTCGTGATTTTAACTTTAATTGGTTACTTTTACAAATGTCTATAACAGGACTCAAAAACGTTTCAAAAATCGTTATTTAAAGGAGTAAAAATACGTGAAATGTATTTTCGATTATCCTTCCATATCTATCGAATCAACCGAGATATCGAAGTGCTCTATGCTTTAAATTGGTGCTTTTGTAAATATCCCAAGTATCATTAAAAATATATTTTCAGAATTCGGCCCTAAAATTGTTAAAAAAAAAAAAAAAGGGGGTGGTATGTGTTTCCGACTCACATTCGATATATATCGATCCCATAGCTTTCTATATAGCGGCGTGATTTTTGTTTAGGATTGATGCTAACTCAAATAGCTAAAAAGTAATTTCAGGAATTTTCGAAATTCGCCACCGAAGGACGTGAAAAGGGGTGAAAAGTGGTGAAAAGCGTTTACAATTAATCGTCGATATATCTTGAACTCAGCGGGATAGTGTCATGTTTTTTAAGTACACGAGATACCAATAAAGTATTCTAAAACGTGAATCAAGGGTTTTTCGACATTTACTCTCTTAGGTGGTGAAAAGACCTTGAATTTGTTTTAGATAAATCCTCGATATCTATCGAACCCGTCGAGACATAGAATAAATTTTTGCTTCAGGATGAAGATTATAGAAATTATCGCAAAACTGTTAAATTTTTAAAATTCGCTTTCTCAATACTGTACAGGGGTGATATGTGATTTTTTTAGTGAATTATCGATTTTGATTCGACTGAACGGGCTAGCGATGTGATTTACATTTTAGTTGGATACTTATAAAAATGTCTAAGACGTAAATTTAAAATATTTCGAAATTCGACACCCAAAAGGGTTAAAAAGCACAAAATTTCGTTTCCATCATCCCACGATATCTATATAATCAGTAGCGATATTGAGTCGTTGTTCGCGTCAGAGTGATGGTTACGTAAATATTTTAAAAAATATGTATGTATTTTTTTCTTTATAAGAAACGTGATTATTAAGAATAAAACTAATTTGGTCACTATTCAAGGCAGACGATCCGAAAAGCAGGAACAAGCAGCGAAAAGCAGCCTATACAGGAGTTTCACTACAGTAACCTATCGAGACGTGATGTTGTACAACCTCTATGAGCCCAGGACACAGATATATATATATTTTTGCAATAAATTTTATTTTCATGAATTATTTCGACGTTACGTGACGCAGATGTTTGTCACTCAGGTCTAAATTCCGGGAGGTTCTGGACTCGAATTCCGTTAATAGCTGCGTGCGAACGTTCAATTCTGACACACAAAAACTACAAGGTATAGATAGAATTAATGCAATTTACACGTAGTCTTTAAAAGGGGTAAAATTGCAGTTCGCTTTCCACTTAGATTCCTCTACAATATTATCTGAAATATCGTCGGTATACATTACTGTTAAAAGTGATTAAGTCATAAATGCTATTTCGTTTAAAATCACTATTAAATTGTAGATATTAACAAAAAGGTGGTATGTTACTATACTGTGACACAACAGTACGAAACGACGAATAGACTTTAAACTTGGGCAATTGTTCGTGAACAACATATACATATTGCTAGCATTTTTATAATTTTATCTTATTTTGACTTTGTCACCTTTGGCAGTAAACCGACGATATATCATTTCACTAATCTCAAGTTTGGGGCACCAAATACGTTTCCGCGAAACCTTTACCCACTGAAACTTTGTAATGTCAATAAACATATCAAACTGAAGCTCAAACCACTGAACGTAGAATCGTGAAACTTTTTGTGTGGGTTCCCCTCATGTCGTAGGCGAGCACGAAGAAGGGATTTTTCAAAATTCTACCTCTGAAGGGGTGAAATGTATTCCCGAAGAAACGTATATAGAGCTCGAACCCGACGGCCTATCATCATGATTTTTACTTTAATAGGACACATGTAAATGGATATTAGCCAATTTAAGGATTTTTCGAAATACGACATTTAAGGGGGCGAATCGAATTTGCTTCGACTGAACGAGCTATCGTCGTGATTATCAATCACTTCACTTGAATACTTGAACAAGTTTTTACGACGTGAAACTAAGAATTTTCGAAATTCGACACCTAAAGAGGTTATTTATCAGCCGATGATACTTATCTAACCAGTTGAGATATTGAAGTGGTGTTCGCGTAAAAAAATGCTTGCGTAATTATTTAAAGAAAGTTATGCAAGTTTATTAATTTTTAAGTTAACTTAGGTTTGTATACTTTCAAGGCAGACGATCCGAAAACAAGCACGACCAGCGAGAAACAAATTATATAGGGGATTCGTTCTACAGTTCTATCGAGACGGTTTGTTGTACTACCTCTATGAGCCTAGGAATGTAATATTATATTTTTTTAATTTAGTTTTCATTAAGAATTTCGATGTTATGTTGCGCAGTTGTTTGTAGCTTCAGTCTATTGTTCCAAAGGTTCTTGGCTCAAATTCTATTAAAGCTTTACAGATGTGTATTTTGAAACACAAAAAATGCAAGGCAGATTAGTTCAGTGCAATTATATGAGATAGTTAAAAAGCGGTATAAATGTATTATGCAGTCCACTATCCACTAAAGTTACTCGGCAGCGTCATCGCATACATACCATCTCACTAATCTCTAAGTTGGGGAACCAAATAAGTTCATAATTCTGCAAAAAGTTATCTCGCCAAAACTGCTTAATGGCACTTAACTTCAAGTAAATGTTTTGAAAAATAGGTATGTTATTCAGGGCAATATCACTAATGGTTGTGCTCGGGGGAAATCAGTCTTCATAACAGGTAAACTGCGTATTTCATTCGATTACCTTCTTAATTTAGAAGTTTGTAATCAACACACAACCTCATCTTTGCTGTGACTATACATTAGGCCCAGTTGAAGTCGCTGTTAGTGGCAGGGACAAACTTAATTAAGACTGCTTTTCGCGTGGACAGCAGCTATAGCTACTTATTCTGCTGCAGAGTTAACTCGACTAGCAGCTTTGTCACTAACACTTGATGACTGAACTACATATATGAAGTGCAAAGAGGTTTTTCAATTAAAGCAAATATTATCTGCTGCAACACACGCGAGCAAAGCCGCGGGCGCACTGCAAGTTACAAATAAAATAACACAGATAATGATTTACGGTAAACATTTACGTAAATCTCGTTCACACATACAAGAATACGCAATGTAATAAAAATAAAGTATTTTTTTTGTAACTATCAAAGTACAACTCTGCAATTTACATTGGATGTTAGTTAATACAATACTTTAACAATGCTGACATCATTATTTACCCACAACCGTAGTACTGCCGTCAAAAACAAGTCTTACCTGAGATGAGACGAGAGAAGTTTCCAAGGTGTTAACGGAACGCTAGTTATATCACGTCTGCGCTGGTCGTTCGAGTGTGTGGTTGTCGTAAGTTACTCCTCGGGCAAAGTCATGCTGGCCTTGTACTATCAGATAAACACCAACCAGTCATCTGTCCAAATTATCTGCGTCATGCTAGTCACTGCACCAAGGTCGCTCATGAAAAACTAATGGGAAGGGTCTTGCAAACGTATTCCGTCAGATTAACTTATGCGGCGAAATGCTAAGTCCTTTATGGGGCAATTAACACGAAATGAATATGACATGGCATTATCATACTGTTATCGAATTTACTTATAAGCGTACTTTTACTCTTTTAACGTTTTCAATGAAATCGCAAAAGATAAGATACTTTAGTGTGAGCTTGAGCTGTGAAAAATAAATTAATGACATTTTAAATGTATTGATTTAGATATTAAAGATAAGTATCTTCGGCATGTGTATTTTTAAAAATAACTAATAAATGAAGTATATTTTTGTTGACTTTAATGCCATTTACGAACGTTACCACGTAACTTTTATAAAAATCAATTTATTACATTTCAGAAATACAGTACAGAAAATTAAAATCACGTTACCATAAATATAAAATTAACGATTGATACAAAGGTAATTCTTTTTACGTGACATTTTTGACAATTTCTTACTTGCTAAATTAATTTCGGCTTGTAATGAAATGTTTGTGAAATACGATATTTAAACTAAATATTCAGTTGACGCATTCCTGCAAAAGTCTAGAAAAAATATTTTTTTTTGTGCACACAACCAGTATGTCTACAATCAGTTAAATTTTCCAACAGAAACAACAATAATGTACTTTTGAATATTAAATGTCATTCACATAAATTGCTTCTGTTGAGGGAAACTAATTATTTTATTTGCATGCCAAATTTTTTATTGTTTTTGCCAGTGTTGAGATTAGTAAATACTTAATTTAACAATATTTCTAATTCTCGTTTCAACTTAATGTGACCTACTTCCCCGGCATGCAAACAATACAATACGTGCTTCTACTTGTGTATTATTGCCTAAAAAAATAATTTGTTATGGATAATATGTGGTTAAGTTAGGTGCACTTAACATGTAGAATTAAGGCGCAAAATTTATAACCCTCGTATTATGACATAGATTGCTTATATTGTAATTATTTTGACAGTAACACGTGATAGTTTTACATGTTGAATATTAGATTTTTAAATATTTTAAGTAAGTCTGAAAACGTCCAACCAAGTGTATGAGTAAAACTTTATTTCGAGAAATGTCATGATGATCGTTGCAGAACGTTTATTCAAGTTATTTCCATGACGTTTGCTTGTGTCTGAATATTCCATATTAGTTCGTACACATACAATGGTTCGGAGTAGGTGCCGTTTAACTGAATCTTCTTGGATGATATAAAAAAACTATTAATAATAATTAAGTATGCGTATTACTGCTCAATACTTATTAAGTTAATAAGAAGTCTTCTTTGGCTAAATAAAACGTTAACAACAGTACAATCTTTTTTTTTCTTTTTTTTTCTTTCATATTTGGTCTACGCTTCGTGATGTTAAATGCAATATTGGTATTAGCAACCGTAATGCGTTTTTCACTTAAAAATGATTTCATTATTACGAATAATTTGAAAATTATTTATAGTAAATGTAGCTTGACAAACACATTTAAAGCGCGTTTCTAAAAAAAGTTATGAAAGTAACGAAAAAAAAAAATGGACGAAAAAGGAAATGCCATTCTTATTTCAACGTCTTCATAAGAACAGTGTACTGAATTTGTATGACAAAAGATATGCAATGTATAAATTATTCATTGAAATGTTAGGTTAAAAAAAGTTCAATTATAAATACAACATTACTTAACGCTTTGTTAATAGACATCCCGTTATTTAGAAAAGGTTGTATTATTTTCAACACAAAACATTATTTACGCAAAACAAAAATTAAGCTAATGTATAAATACAAAGTTACTTAAAAATGACATACGTATATTGCAGTTAAGCAACAAACAAACACAAGGTTTTAGAAAATAATTTTGACTGGCTTCCCGGTAGGTTTGCCTTTCTTTTCTAGTAACAAAAAAGCGGTTTGAAAGTCCTCTTTAGAATTCAGTATGAGGTTTTTGCATGTGGTTTGTTTAGACGTGGAATATAGGCGAATTTGCAGGTATAATGGGTATCAAACAGAAGAATGAGAACACTCCCATAAAGCAATCGTTACCAAATGTCCTTCACATCAAATCTTAGACTGGTGAGAGTTTCCAATAGCGAAGAACGGCAACAACATATAACGTTTTTCATATAATTGACATTTCACCTCTGAGGATGGACTGGTGTACAATAAATACTGAAGAGCTTCGGCAAGCAATCTGTTGTAGCAAAACTTCTCCAAGAAAACCATGTCGATTAATTCCCTATTCTCATTGTACTTGAATCAATATATTAACAGTTGAACACATTGAATAAATTATCATCGCTCTGCACACTCTTCTCCAGTTTAAGAGCTACACAAGCACTTGAAGTTTATCCATGTATATCGGCCCATTCTCTGTGGCAATGCTTACGCAACATCAGAAATAGTATAGTACTGTTTAATCATGTTTAATCATGTTGTCCGTAATTTCTCTGGCCTTCATAGAAATGTAAGCTGAATAATCGTAAATACGTCAGGTGGTTTAGGCTTCAAAGATACGATGTTGTATGGATCATAGGGAAAGTGTTAATCTGCAGTGGTCCAGATCCAAACCGGGCCCTCTACGCGCCATTCTGTATGTACCCTGACCCACAGTGGTCTTTTTTCTCGAGACGGCCTTCGTAGCGTAGTCGCTTAGGCGCCGGCCTACTGTGCGAGAGGTCTTGGGTTCGAATCTCGGCTCGGGCAAGGATGTCTTGTACCCTCAACTTATTTCACCCTCATCGGCTCTTAATACCTCGTTGTTAAAGTGTCGTAAACCCTCTCACCCCACTTCTTTGTTCACGATTGTCTGCAGAGGCGTTTCGAAGATTGGTAACGTCTGTGCCCAAGATGAACAACAGGTTCACTAGACTTCGACATGTGTGAGCAGACGCTGCTTTGAAGGTGTCGTCTTCAGCAAAAGTTCTGCTTCTAAGCCATGTTCTTTCCTCTCTGTGATGATTGTCTGAAACTCCCAACGTTCGTGACTGTATTAACAATGATTGCCTGATTACTAACTTCAAATGTCTTACAATTTCCGATCTAGTATTCGACCTCAATACTATGCATCACACTGCTGTAATTTTGAGAGGTGCAATTGCAGTCCAAACTTGCATTTTCTTCACATTGCTATTGTTCTGGGAATGGTGAATCTACCCGAGCAGACATGATCATAACACTTACCAGTAACATGATAAAAATATCGCATTTTAAAGCTCCATAAAAGTATCTTACCGAAAAAAAATAATAGATTTGTTACATAACGACCGTTCTGAATTTCGAAACGTCTTGGAGTCATGTCATAGACCTTTGAATACGTAACGAATTGAAGTAAAAATCACGACGATAGCCAACTGTGTTTCAATGGTATAAAAGATTCATAAAAAAACACATTTTGTCCTGTTTTACTGCTTGTCGGTCGAATTAAAAAAAAAATCCTTAAACTAGTTTTTCGGTATTTACGTAAGCAAGATTTTGAAGTGAAAACAAACTCTTTATCACGAAGGATCTGATAGATATTGATAGTTAATCGGAAACACATTTAAGGTCTTTTCACCCCCTTAAGTGTTTTGTTTCGAAAAATCCTTAATTTGGCTTGTATGCATTTTCATGCGTGACCAACTAAAGTAAAAATCACAATGATAGGCCGTCGGGTTCGAGCTCTATCGACGTTTCTTCGGAAATACATTTCACCCCTTTTAACCCCCATAGAGGTTGAATTTCGTAAAATCCCATTATAGCGCTCGCCTACGACCTAAAGGGGACCCACACAAAAATTTTCACGATAATAGGTTCAGTGGTTTTGGCTGCAGTTTGAAATGTCAGTCAGTCAGTCAGTCAGTGTTCTCATTATGTAGATGAGATTATGGGCATTCATGAAGTCAAACTATTATTTCTGTGTCACCAGTATATTAAAAGATTTGGCAAAATTTTGTATTTTACTAGCTTTAAAAAGTGTATGAATAAAAGTAACAGAATTTAAAAAACTTACAATTTAATTTACTAAAATTTAATTTTTTTAGTTTGTTGCAATTCAGAATTGAAACCGAGCTGAACCGGGGCAAAAGAATATCCTTCATGCATATGTAATTACTCACAGAAATAACTGAGCCAGGGTATACAGTTGTAGCCAACAAATATAATGAAATGTGCTTTCCAATTCATATGGTGAAAGGTTTATAATCGTTTTATAGGGGTGGAGAGAAATTTTTAGCTAGATGCTGTGGTGATTTTCTCGTGATTCTATTGATGCTATGATACCAAACATGAAAATAACGTTATAACATAGAAAAAAAATTATTAGAACATGAATGAACTTAAGACCAATTTTGTAGAATAGGTATTCAGTGTAAAATAAAGTATTTTTCAATGGATACATGTAAATACTTATTATTTCAAACAAATTGTTTATTACGCAGCAAGTATTAAGAAGTAATGGAAACGAAAGGGTATAATGCAACGTATGAAAATACTATTAAAAATTTAATATGCATTGTAAGTTCACATTTTTGATATCATGTATTAAATTATATATGTACAGGTTGCAGCTGAATTTGACCGACAAACTTTGGGAGGAATTCCTTATGAAAAAACAAGTAGAAAATACACAGAACACTTTGTACCTAAAACTAATATTAAGGGTGGTATGAGCCCTTAATCATGGAAAATTTTAAGAGTACTTTTGTGAAGTAATGGAAACGAAGAAGCATTTTAAGGTGACAAGTTGAGCAATGTTTTATACCACCGGGACCTTTAAATACAAATAAGAATCACACCAATACCTCGCACCCTAATACAAAATACTAGGGTCGCTACCATTTTTATTACATACAACTTTTCTACCATCAGGAATTACGAACTTTTATAACGGTTTTCTACTAGAGAAGCACGTCAGAAGTAAAAAAGGTCACTATGTTGCAAATGCGCAGGACCAACCGTTTTCGTGTAAATTTCGTAAAAAGAGTGGACTGCGGAAATACAGTTCTTACTATGTAGGCAATACTGCATTCACGTTTGAATGGCTGGCTGCCGTACCAACTGCTATGACTGAGGGATGGGAGAGAATGAAGGCCTAACATCTCATCAACACCTAATATCATTAGATACAGTAAGACAAAGAACTGAACAATGTCAGAGAACCGGGAAAAGGAATCGACCATGACCAATATCAAGGGATTCAACCCATCATTCGCTTTGAGTGATTTCGGGAAACTATAGGATACAGGAACAAGAAAAGGCGGAGTCAGGAATACGAATTCAATTTTTGATATTCACAGCCTTAATACTCCCGTACTAGTGAGTTCAGACGAAGAGTGCAAAACGTCATTACTGTTTATTTTTTCATAAGGAATCACCTGCCGTAGTTTGTTGGTGTTTTTCAAAACCATCCTGCATATCATCTGCCATTTAGTGAGACCAAAAGCTTGGAAAGTAACCACTATTGTACTAGGACATCAATATAGTCATATTTTGTTTCAAATTTCGACATGTTAACTTTGTAGGCCCTATTATATTTCTTCATCTAAAATTTTACGATGTTTTTATTTATTATACACTTCTAGTCCGTCTTTCGTATTATGGGTTTATTTAATATTGGACATTATTAGTCATAATTGATTATTAAAATTTTTAACAATGCAAAATAAGATGCTGTACTCTCAACTTTTAGCACATATAAATGTACATGTACAAGACGATATTTCTTCTGTGTAAATATTACGACCAAGAACTTTCCACGAAACGTTTTTTGCCCCGTTTTGTTGCAGTGTCTTTCGTGCAAATCTGTAGCTCTGCTTTGTTGTTATTAGCCGGATGTTTTATTCGAAGTTACGTCTCTCTTTTGACTGAGCCAATCAGAATAAGCTGACTGCAACACCACATGGCTATGATTTGCGGGTAGAACCTCAAGACACTCGAGAGTTAAAACATCCAGTAACTGACTACGAAATTGAACTGCAGATGTTCACATGAGGCACTATGCAAACTGGAGCAAAATTCTTTTCTCGAAAAGTTCATGGCCCTAAATGCTTTATTGATTAGCTGAGACTTTAGTGTCCATAAATCTAAGTCCTTAATTTCAGGTAATATATGTGAATAAAAGCGATTAGTGTTGTGCATTATTCAGTAGAGTTAAAAAAACAAAAAGGTCGTGTTTAGCTAAGGAAGAAACGGCAATAGATATATATTATTCATTTTGAAGTAACATCTTATCCAGCTATGAGTGACATTCATCATTCAGGATACACGTATTTATAAACTTAATTTTGCTTCAGTAGCCTCAAAGAAGTCACAAGTATTTTGCTAATCATGCATTTGTTAAAACATAATTCTGAATTTGAACATTTAAATTTAGTTAAGCTGGCAATTGTACAATTTTTAATAACAGGGAACATTGTAATGTATTTAAGATAAAATTATTTTATTTGAAACGTACCATTTTCGTTTGTTCTGTACTCGTTTTGATTCAAATTTACATTTTAGCTACAGATTTGTTCAATAATGTTTGTGTGAAGAGGGGTTGCCAAATCATTATTATTCTTGAGTGCTCCTCTCAGTACAGTTCGGCGCAACACGAAGTTACCAAACATTGCGGCAAATGTCTGTCCATGTTCTGAAATTTTCTGTAACATTACTTTTAATAAGTGGAGAGAGGGAGGCATATTTTGTCCGTGGTTCACTGTGAGAGTTGATAGCTTAATAGCGACACCAAATAATGACATGGAGTAAACGAAAAATGTTCACAGTGAAGTTGTTATAAATGAAATGATTTGTTTACCATTTCGGCGTCAGATACATCCAGAAACCAGTTACTTAATAATAAAAAATGTTCATGAAAATGTGAATGGAAAAGAAAGATTTCGTTAAATTACTTGTTCAAACGAACCAATGACCAGTTAGTGATACTAATTCAGCAAACGCAAAGTAATACATCAAACCAAATGCAGAAAAATAACACCAGATTCCATACGGTACAAAAAAAATTTGAAATGGTACAAAATTATTAACTGAACTACAAGCTTAAATCAACAACAAAATACAATTTTTCAGTACTTCACAAAGTATAAGAGTAGACCAGTTGACTGCATCTTTCCAGACAAAGCAAACCTCAGCGTGATAGCACAACGGTAACACGTAGGACATGTATTCGGAAAAACTAGGGTTCTATCCTCGGCCCCGGAAATCCTGATTTCTGTCTCTCATGGTTTCCCGAAATCACTCTCGATGAATGCTGGGATAGTTCTTTAACAAAGTCAATGGCGGACTCCTTTCCCAGTTTCTGTCGTTGTACAAAGTGATGTGTCGCAGCCTTTATAATGACTTCGAAGTCTACGAATCATAAAGCCCACTTACCTTACCAAACACAGAAAATTGAAGTCACGAAAGTCAAGAAATTTTTAGTTTGCGAACATGTGTAGATAGCATTGGAAATACTTCAGGAACACAAATCACAGTGACAGAAGTATCAACTGCTTAATAAAGCAATAAAATTAATGCGGAAGGAGGATTTATGAGAAAAAACTGTTTCAGAACAAAATTGAGCTTGTAAAATCTCGACAGCAAATTTTAGAATCTCGTATGTCTGAGTGTGAGAGGGGAATCGTTACTCCTTATGCTTTCGGTCTTTAATTAATAACTTCGCTGTCGACCAGACGTAAAACTCACTTATTGCAATACCGTACATTGTAGGGGCAGTTAGTTGTCGTGTCCTCTCAAATTTTAATCTAAAATTTTCCTCTCAAGAACATTCCCTTTTCAGATCAAATTTTTAAGTGTGTAGGCGAGCTGTGAATTTCCCTTGATCCTTTCGCTCCACAACTGTTGTAGGAATAGCTTTTAAAACTCTGCATATTAATGTTAATTTTGCTTGAGTAATTCCTACCAAAAGTATGAGTTACCTTTGAAACTGAATCTTCAGCACTTCAATATTTTACACTAAATATGGTCAAGCAGTTTACCTCAGATTTGTGCAAATACACTCCAGGATTTTCTAAAATTTTCTGTTAAATACTGATTAACTTTCTGCCCATTTATTGACATGGTGGTGTTAAAGAGTTGCCTTCCCTGAGTTGGGGATGATACGTGTAGAAGCAGTAAGTGTAGTAAATTCTTGAAACTGTACAGTGTCATTAAGAAAACTTTTTGAAACCATGTTACATAAAGGTGGAAGTGGTTGTTGCATATTAGTAGGTACATAGACATGGTCGTTAATGTAGCTACTAATTGCATTTACTCTCCGATTTACTTATGTTATTTGTGTTTTAAATCGTATGCATAAGTGTTCAGCTGCTCTTGGCTGTTATGAAAGCCTGTAGCAGAATCAGTGTGTTATAAATAACCCGTTAAAGTGAACTGTTGTTCCAAATTACTTGAAACGTTGTCATTACCGATAGCATAAGGAGTAACGATTCCCCTTTCACACTCAGACATACGCGATTCTAAAATTTGCTGTCGAGATTTAAAAAGTTCAATTTTGTTTTAAAACTGTTTTTTTCTTATAAATTCTCCTTCCGCATTAATTTTACTGATTTATTAAGCAGTTGATACTTCTGTTACTGTGATTTGTGTTCCTGAAGTATTTTCAATGCTATCTACACATGTTCGCAAACTAACAATTTCTTGACTTTCGTGACTTCAATTTTCTGTGTTTGGTAAGGTAAGTGGGCTTTATGTTTCGTAGACTTCGAAGTCATTATAAAGGCTGCGACACATGACTTTGTACAACGACAGAAACTGGGAAAGGAGTCCGCCATTGACTTTGTTAAAGAACTATCCCAGCATTCATCGAGAGTGATTTCGGGAAATCGTGAGAGACAGAAATCAGGATTCCTGGGGCCGGGGATAGAACCCGAGTTTTTCCGAATACAAGTCCTACGTGTTACCGTTGTGCTATCATGCTGATGTTTGCTTTGTCTGGAAAGATGCAGTCAACTGGTCTACTCTTACGTTATGTGAAGTAATGCATAGTTATATTTTGTTGGTTTAAGCTTGTAGTTCAGTTTCCGTGCCATGTAAATAATTCTGTACCATTTCAACATTATTTTCTACCGTATGAAATCTGGTATTATTTTTCTGCATTTGGTTTGAAGTGTTACTTTGCGTTTGCTGAATTAGTAACACCTACTGGTTTATTGGTTCGTTTGAACAAGGAATTTAACTAAATCTTTCATTTTCATTCACATTTTCATGAAAATTTTTTTATCATTAAGTAACTGGTTTCTGGGTGTATCTGACGCCGAAATGGTAAACAAATCATTTCATTTATAACAACTTCACTATGAACATTTTTCGTTTACTCCATGGCATTATTTGGTGTTGCTATTAAGCTATCAACTCTCACAGTGAACCACGGACAAAATATGCCTCTTTCTCTCCACTTATTAAAAATAATGTTACAGAAAATTGCAGAACATTGACAGATATTTGCCGCAATGTTTGGCAACTAAGTTTTACACCAAACTGTACTGAGAGGAGCACTCAAGAATGATAATGATTTGAAAACCTCTCTTCACACAAACATTATTGATCAAATCTGTAGCTAAAATGTAAATCTGAATTAAAACGAGTACAAAACAAACCAAAATGCTGCGTTTTAAATAAAATAATTTTATCAAAAACATGTTTACAAAAAATTCCCTGTTATTATAAATTGTACAATTGCTCAGTTAAACAAAATTCAAAAGTTCGAATTCAGAATAATGTTTTAACAAATGTATGATTAGCAAAATACTTTTAACTTTAATAAGGCTACTGGAGCAAAATTAAGTTTATAAACACATATGTCCTGAATGATGAATGTCACTCATAGCTGGATAAGATGTTACTTCAAAATGAATAATAAATATGTCTTGCAGTTTCTTTCTTAACCAAACAAACGGCCATTTTTTTCAACTGAACTAAATAATGGACATTACTAATTGCTTTCATTTACAAACATTACCTGAAATTAAGGACTTAGATTTGCGGACTCTAAAGTCTCAGCTAATCAATAAAGTATATTTATGGACTCTAAAGTCTCAGCTAATCAATAAAGTATTTAGGGCCATGAAGTTTCGAGAAAAGAATTTTGTTCCAGTTTGCTTAGTGTCTCATGTGAACATCTGCAGTTCAACTTCGTAGTCAGTTACTGGACTTTTAACTCTCACTTGTCTTGAGGTTCTACCCGCAAATGATAGCCATGTGGTGTTGCAGTCAGCTTATTCTGATTGGCTCAGTCAAATGAGGGACGTATCTTCGAATAAAACATCCGGCTAGTAACAACAAAGCAGAGCTACAGATTTGCACGCAAGACACTGCAACAAAATGGGGCAAAAATGTTTTCGTGATAAGTTATTGGTCCTAATATTTACATAGAAGAAATATCGTCTCGTACATGTACACTTATCTGTGCTACATGTTGAGAGTACATCATCTTATTTTGTATTGTTGAAAATTTAAATAACCAATTATGATTAACTGTGTACAATCGTAAATAAACCCATAATACGATAGCCGGATTATAAGTGAATAATAAAATAAAACATATTAAAATTTTAGATAAAGAAGTATAATAGGGCCTACAAAGGTAACATGTGGAATATATGAAACAAAATATGACTATACTGATGTCCTAGTACAATAGTGGTTACTTTACAAGCTTTTGGTCATTCTAAATGGCAGATTATATACAGGATGGTTTTGAAAAACACCGACAAACAACGGCAGGTGATTCCTTATGAAAAAAATAAGCAGTAATGACGTTTTGCACTTTACGTCTAAACTCACATGTACGGGAGTAATAAGGCTGTGAATAACAAAAATTGAAATCGTATTTCCCCAAAATATCGGAAAGTAAATGATATAAGAAAACGATATTTTCAACATTCCTTAAAGCTACTAAGATCTTCAAACCAACATCAAATGCTGCTTAATTTCTTCCACCATTACGTAAACAGCAGGCTTGGCTACCCTCTAATTGCATACAATTGCTTTACCGTCAGGAATTTTCGAACATTTCTATTTTGTTATTATTTATAAGGCCTGTGTAACAAAAGAAAGGTCCTCTAGTTGCGACTATCTAAGACATAATGTTCATGCTTAAAACAAATTTAAAGATTCACGCAGCCATACATAGTGTTGTATGCACTTCCCACAAACCTAGAGGGGATCGAGCAATACACAACTTTCATGATACTAAGTTTGGTGTTGCTAAGTACAACAAATGAACATATATTAACAGATTTATCAGTGCGTGTGTGTTGTTTTAATTACGATTGTAAAACGTAATTTTATTGCAGTTTTGGTGCTTGAGTAGCTAAACATTTTAAATTAGACACCACAGGACAATTTAATACTAGATTGTTTACTTTGGCTGGGATATTTAATGACTTTCTTAATATACAATTTGAACCGATATTATGTGATGAATTATAACCCAAAACAACATTTTACTCACTAACATGTATATCTAGTCCACTATCACCAGCGCCAGGGAAAAGGGAGCACTTTCTTGATTCTGACAAAACTTTATAAATTACTGACCAAGTGTTTAACTAACTCAGAGCAGTTATCTCAGTGTTGGTTAATAAACATTTGCCACAACAAAACTGACACCACAGAACTGATTTAAATGTGTACGATAGTTATAGAGACGCATTATTAAAGGTTCTCTGGTTCTTCTGACGTAAATTCTGTAGCCTTTAGTTTATGGCGTACGTTCATTAGTGATATAAAAGTTATAGCTTCCTCTCTTTGAAACACTTAGAATATTGTTTCGTAATAGTTCAACGCTGGAAATTGTATCAATTTAAGGTGAAACGTCTGGAAGGTCGGTAGGGTGAAATGTTATGCGAATTGAAAAATGTCCTTTGAGTAAATATATGTGAGATTAAATATTAGAAAAGTCTACCTTTAACAAATTGATCTAAGTATGAATGAACTACGCAGTTACAATTATAACTTAAAACACTCTATTAGTCATGCCAGCCTTGAAGTTTATTTATAAAAAAACATATCTATAGACGGACATAAAACTTCAACTTGAAACTATCTGAAATATACGAAATAAGTTTCAAATAAATAACCATGCGTGGAATTTGATACTAGAGCCTGCTAAAGCTATTGTTGGTTGAATTCAATCAAGTGTACTGTCTAATTACATAACTATTTATCACTAGACGAATTTTAAACATCCTTATAAAATCAGACATTAGGGTTTGCTGCCTGTTAAAGTATACTGTTCCGTCTTCTAAAACCAGCCGTATGCGGATACATGTGTGATGTCAGTAGCGAACTTTACCTGCTCCTAAGTGTTATATTGTTAGTGTGGTTGACGTGGAGTCAAATTTATGTTTCCAAGAGAACTGTTTCCAGCACTGCGCCGAAGTGTTTTCCTAAATAATGTTCCTTAGAATGCAACAAAGTTACGTTGACATTGAGCTAAGATAAATACAGATAATAAAATGCTCATCTCATTAAACAAAAGCAAATTACTTAATGTTCATAGTTCGCCTGCCGATTTACAGCACAGGCAGATTTTAATATTAATTATCCAAAGAAATCTAACTTCCTGAAGGTATTTCGTATTTTCGAAGGACATCACGTTACAGTTAAAAACATACGTTTAAAAATCCTTATAAAATATACATTTTTATGTTGGCGTTACCTTAAAGTATTTGATCAAAGTTTATTGATAATTAATTAAATTCCCAGAAATTGTTATCCAGTTACGTATATATTTTATGATAAATGATTATTTATTTGAGAAAGGTAAGAGTACATTTTAAGGAGGAGGGGTTAAGTTTAATATTTTGATTTTAACTGTCTTTTCTAGTTATCATCGACCATACATCTGTTATCAGTTTATCAGTGCTGAAGAAAACCAAACACATTAATTTTGTCCAGTACAAAATACATTTGAGAATTTCTACATCAATATCTTCAGCGAAGGCAGAGTTGTTGAAATGATGGAACTGTAGTGTAGATTAGCGAGATTCTGTAAACTAATACAAGGACCTCTGGCACCGTAGACCGATACCTAATCGACTACACTAAGGAGGCCGGCTACCAACGATGAATTCCGCCACGTTACTCACGCGTAAGTGTCGAGATAAGATTGGACTGTGTCGGCTAAACTCTTATGAAGATAAAACTTATAACTATACACATTAAAAAAAATGTTGTACTTTTACAAAAAGGTTTTTTTTTGGAAACCAGTTTCTAAAAATGTTTTTTGTTACACTACGAAAATATTTTGTAAAATTTACAAAATTCTTGTACATTTACAAATTTCTTTGTATATTTACAAACATTTCTGAAAATCTACAAACAAATTTTGTATATCTACAGCTAATATCTGGTTCATTTTACAATAATTGATTGTAGTGTTACGAAAATTTTTTTTTGAAACTAGATTCCAAAATTTTTTTTGTGGAATTATGAAATGTTTTGTAAAATGTGAAAGGTCTCCTAGGTTTATTTTGTTTCAATTCGAAAAATCTGCTCATTAGCATTATTTTACTAGTTCCTAAAGTTGTTTACGATATTTGTAACCACTTAAAAATGTTTCTGACATCTTACTTTTATTATCTGATTGATAATGTTCTGATATTACGTTACAAGAATTTCCTTGTAAATGTACAATTTTTTTTACTGTGTAAGTACTGCTTTGCGAACAACCACCTTCGTTCTGGTTTACTCACATGTTTCAGACTTTGAACGAATACGCTGCTAATTTGGCAAGGTCAGCTGAGGTACAGCTTTGTTGAAGCTCTTAATTTGTGTGTGTTTTTTTATGAATTATGAAAAAGACGAACATAAAGAAGATAAAATCAATTCTGATATCTTCGTCGTTATAAAATATTCCACACGACAGCAGATTCATCGTCACCTGCCTGATGTGTAAGTAAGAGCAAGCATAAAACAACCACGTGTACTGTACTGTAGTAGTATTTGTTTCTAAATTTTCACAGACGTTCGATCTTCGTGCAGATCAGACCCATATCGCTATCAGCTATTCTTTTTGTTTCTGCTCTGGAGGGTCAACATAAAAATGAATTTACAACACGGAATAAAATCTAATTTTGGTAGCTACAACTTACGATTCCGTACACTTCACAATTAGAACTACATGCTACGTAAACAGTTTCCTTACAATTACTTCCACATATTCACACTAAAAGAAAACCAACTCTCAGTTACATAAAGGAAGCCATATGAGAGTATGCTTTCGTGACCTGTATTGTCATCATAAAGTTACAATTTTCAACCGAAGAGGAACGGCCGAGCTAATGATCACAGGGAAGGTCTTCATTAGGTTCTTTAACCGATTGTTGGTTTGTTCAAGTATGTGTCAACGACCAATGCACAGCGCTATGTAAACTCGTTGAAGAAAGTTAGCTCCACCAAACTATATCATTTTTACGGAATGCTTTCGAATTACATTATCCTTCGAGGCGTGACTAACACCCACCTACACAATACCAACATGGCAAGGAAGAAGTTTCAAAGGTTTGATAAGGAACTGCTGCTACGCCATCTCTACAACACGTATCTCTATCCTTGCGATTTCCATATGTTTGCTGAGTGGATGAAAATTCGCGAGCGTCGGTTTGTATAGAATTATTTTATGGGTAAATAAGTGATTTCATTCACAGCTTACACCATTACTTGCGTGTAACAATTAAAATACTATCATACAATTTTAGCAAGAAACATGCTTAGAATTAAGTTACACGTTATTTTTCCAATTGTATAAACTTTCAGCGACACTTTTCAGCTAACGGGCCCTTATCGTACGCATATGTCCTTCGTTTGTGTATGATATTACGTAAAAAGTGTGGGTTTAAGTACACGCATATATATATATATATATATATATATATATATATATATATATATATATATATATATATATATATATATATATACTGACATAACTTTTACTTATGTGTTAGCAAAAAAAAAAACATAAACTTCTTTGATTGTCAATCAAGTAATCCCTCTTTTTCTAGTATTGGCAAAACGGTTCGAAGATCGAGTTTGTAATCTTCTGTCAAGCATATTCTTGAAGTTGATGAAGTAGAATCTTCCATCATACTGTCTAAATCTGGAATACACTCCGAATTAGCACATATTATTGGCCGTACACATAAAAATGCAATCGTTCTTAAAAAGCTCCTGTTCTTCACTTCCTTCTGAAGTTCATCCAAGGAAGGACACTTAACTTTGCACCCAAGTCTGGCGAGAGTGTTTGATAAGGACGAGTGGTAACACTCGATAAGGTTATCCATATAATGACTTCTTACGTCTGGGGTTGGGCTGGTGTACATAAAATAATTAAGGTCTAAAGCAGGTGATCCGTAGTAGCAACACTGGAAGTCTAAGAAGATCATGTCTGAAACTTGTCCATCTTCATTGTACTTAAACATCATGTTGTTTGTCCAAGCATCACCGTGAGTAAACACGTTGAATCCCTGATTGTCTCTCTCCACACATTGGAGGATTTTTTGTGCCGCAGTTTCACAAAGTTGACGCAGTTTTTCGGAGTACATCTGTCCGTTGTCAGGCCACTTCTGCACTGTATCAGCAACAGCACTTAATATTTGTTTAACCATATTCATAAAGCTATCACCTGCCTTCACATACATATGAGTAGGAAAATTATCAAACATTTTCCGATTTTCGTGTTGTAGAGCCACAGAAGCTGCATGGAACATTCCGAGACGAGAAACAACTAATCTGCTGTGATCTAGATCCAACCCGGGATTCCTTGCAGCCATTTTGAAACCCGATTGGCAAAGGTCTTCCATTACGATGTTCTGGGGAGGATTAGCCGAGAATAGGTAACATCTAGGTCCAAGTTGAACTTGCTTACCAAATGTGGATGGATTGAGAAGCTGCTGCATTGCAGGAATTATCTTGCACAAAACCTCAGCTTCTGTGCCGAATACGTTCATCTCTGTGGAAATTTTATTCATGTTCTCATTCTCTACGGTAGCTTTTACAATGAGAGAGTTTCTACAGTCTGTCAAATCATTTCCATTGTCGACTTCGTATTCAGCTGCAACCCTGTACATGGCACTGCCGTAATTGTCACCAGGTGAAGTTGCAGCTTGAACTTGTATCTGTTTGACTTTAATCTTGCCTCCTTCAGTTTCCTTCAGAGCACGCGCGATGAGTTGTTCGTCAAGCCAGTTCGGTAGTACCACCTGGGAAGTCATAATCGTCAAGTTTGCCTGTCTGTAACATTAAAAATATCAGTTGTACTCTTAACCGCCCAGTTGTAAGCATTTCAAGAAACATAAAACTACGAGCATATTTGCGCTACATAGAAAACTCTGTTAAACAAAATTTTAATTAATTGTAAGTTAATAGTATACATTTTACATATTTCAACAATTCCTTAAAAATTAATATGACTTTACTGGAAATCCCGAGCTAAATAACGACTTCCAGACGTACATAACAACTAAGGAAATATTGTGTCACGTGGCATATTCACAATTTCTTTAATTTAATGCCAGTATTTTGAATAAACAAAATTCCTATTGTTTTTACATTTATTGGCATTTTACCTGACACAATATGCATTCACAGCAAACCGAATGATGGCAGGAATTCCAAGTGCGTGCAGATTTGATTGTCATTAAGCCTATGAACAGAACTCACACAAATACATTTTCTTTTCATCAAGTATTTACCTACATTGAAGACTATAAATTATATTGTTTCTACTGCAACTTTAATATAGTTATTTGGAAATTTTTGTTATTTAATTTATCTAAAAGTGTTTGTGTCATTTTAATTTTTGGAACATTTGAAAGTAAATTAAAGTTATAAAACTAAAACACTTTACCTTAATCTTGGCAGGAAGTAAGGCCTACTTACAGTTATTTTAGAAATTTACAAGTACCTTCCCGGGTTCCTGACTTTGTGTAGTGTTGTCCCCTATCCCATTTTGCGAAAGACAATGGCAAACCATCGCAGATTGCCCGTGCTTATTAGCGTTTTAGGTGATTGCCTTGTTATTGTCAAACTTACGGTCTCGTTACGGAGTTTTACAATGATTTCGAAAATATAGTTTTATTGCTACCTAACACTCATATCAAAATTTCGCTGCACAGTTTTGACACTTATATGTTATAATTTGTAGACGAATTTTTTTGTAGAATTATACTGAACGGTTTTTTTTTTAGATTTCATTACCCAAAGTACCACGTTTTTCGTCGCGAAAATAGGCAAAAATAAAGGAAATTATTTTTTTTTGCTGGCGAATGGTACATTATTTAATAAAACGCGTCCACAGTATTTCGTATCGTGTGATTGCACATTGACTCAAATTTTTTCAAAATTTTTGATTAAAAAATATTTGAGTTATTGACACCAGTCTAAAAAAAACTCGGGAACAAGCCCTTAAACTCATAACCAAAAATTTGAAGACAGATTTAACTAATTCGTAAGTCACGAGAAATAACTTTATTGCATACTTACTCACCAAAAGAATAAATTGTCTACAAAAAACAAGATAGGTTTATGATTTACTCAACAGTATTTTTTACACTATATTTATTATGATTGACCGTATGGATTCAGTTGAATTGGTTTATGATTGCTATGTGCCGGTCGTGTTTGTTTTTTGGCTTGACTTAAAATATTGTTCAGTGCAAGTGAAACAAATTTGCGGAAAAGAAAACTGCTGGTATTTGGCGGTTTATAGCGAGAATATTTCATTTATATAGTGGAAAAATTTAAAATCATGGCCAACAGTTTAATAAACAAGACAACTGGCATTATTATGTCTTTAAAAACAGTAATCATGTTTGGGTACTTGGAAGATGTTATGAAATTTGCCTGTGCATTTAATTGGTCCCTTACAATTGTAGATCGATATGAAGAGTTAAGAAGTTAATTAGGAGACAATAACATTTCAATTCTTGTCGTAAGAAAAGTATCCAACATAATTTTACTTCCGTAAAATAAAAAATTTTATAATTCAGTTATAAACGGCATCCTTACTTACTGTACCTGTATACTTATTATAATATACTTAAGAGTAAGTCTTAAGTTTTAAGTAAGGTAAATCCATGTTATTCTGTGATACTAGTAAAATTCGGTGATACTTAAAGAAAGAAACGAAATTCCTTGTCTCGAGAGGTATATTTGGCGAAGTCATATTATTTTGTAATACATGAAATTTGGCGATACTTTTGGAGACGCGTCTAGTTAAAATCCCAGTATCGGTTGGCACCTTCCAAATTCTGTATAACCAAATTACCTTTATCGCCAAATTACATAACTTCACCTTACTTCAAATGTAAATTAGGTGGCTCAAACCACATATAACTCGCATTTCGTCTGGATGAGAACAGCGCTACTGCTGAATCTATCATAAAAATAGACAAGAAATACAGCATTAAAACTTTGAGAAGAAAAGTAATGTCATATCATTGACAGTAAAATTAATACAATTTAAGAAGATTATAAACCTTTTCGTTTTCAAATGATTCTTTCACAGTGTAGAAATAAACTCGTTACAATCTAAGAAAATTAGATAGTAGCGTAATTTTGCATTACTCCTTTCGAATATGTTCAAGGACAAAATTATTTTTCCCTTCATTCACTATAAATATTACTGATGAAATAACAACCGTCCATTTAAATATAACATTGTTAAAAGAATGAAAATTATATTTTGAAATTAATAAACACATTTGATCTTAGCTGTCTTGTCTCTTAAATACCGACAAATATAATATGTATTGTATCTTTTCGTGTAAATATATATATATATGTATATATATATAAAATAAATATATATATATATACATATACATATATTCCCCCTTTCTAACTGCCTGATCTTAGTTTAAATATAACTATTAGCTGTTTCAACTTGAGGATGTTATATCGTAAAAGAAATGCATTCATTAAATGCGAATTGGAAATCGATTTCTGAGGACGTTTCATATGACTCTTTATTTAAATATGCAGTTATTATGCGTCATAGTGATATATTAGTTTTTAGCATACTTACCTTTACGTAAGATAGGCTTATGAAAACGTGCGTCTGTATGTATGTATGCCCTCAACTGGATAGTAAAATTCATTAAACTGGGTTGACACAGTAAACTTAGCAACAGGACTTGACTTTTATGTATTTTTTTTGTGCCGTGTTCATATTTACAAAATGGCAGCGATTTTAACATTTTTCTATCACACTTGCTTTGTAAGGAGCCGTTGTTTGTATTTTCGTCATTCTCTGAACACACAAATAACCCGGTAAGGCAACTTGACTGTTCATGCATTTAGTTCTTGCGTTATATATATGTACATATATGTTCAACATAAAGGTAATTTATATATATATATATATATATATATATATATATATATATATATATATACACACATATATTAATGAAGGGAAATATTTGCGGTTTAATGACCTACATGTTACAATACAGAATGTTCCAAAATTCATATTACAAACCTCTAGAGTTAGTGGAGGGGACTTAGTAGACCATACTTTGAATAGGAAGCCATGTCCGGAAACGTACCGTTTCCGTGCTACAGACATTACAATGTGTCGGATGTGCCGGTGTTGTTTTGCAACCGGATAGGACGGCAAAGGATCACCTGATAGCATGTAACGTTTACCCAGCTGACGTCACAATATCACCTGATAACATGAGACGTTTACCTTGCTGACATCAGAGGATCACCTGATGTCATGCGACGTTTACACTGCTGGCGTCAGAGGATCACCTGATGTCATGTGACGTTTACACTGCTGACGTCAGAGGATCACCTGATGTCATGTGACGTTTACACTGCTGGTGTCAGAGGATCACGTGATGTCATGTGACGTTTACACTGCTGGTGTCAGAGGATCACGTGATGTCATGTGACGTTTACATTGCTGACGTCAGAGGATCACGTGATGTCATGTGACGTTTACACTGTTGGTGTCAGAGGATCACCTGATGTCATGTGACGTTTACATTGCTGGTGTCAGAGGATCACGTGATGTCATGTGACGTTTACATTGCTGACGTCAGAGGATCACGTGATGTCATGTGACGTTTACATTGCTGACGTCAGAGGATCACCTGATGTCACGTGACGTTTACCCTGCTGACTTTAGAAGATCACCTGATAACATACGACGTTTACCTTGCTGACATCAGAGGATCACCTGATGTCATGTGACGTTTACACTGCTGGCGTCAGAGGATCACCTGATGTCATGTGACGTTTACATTGCTGACGTCAGTGGATCACCTGATGTCACGTGACGTTTACATTGCTGACGTCAGAGGATCACCTGATGTCATATGACGTTAACACTGCTGACGTCAGAGAATCACCTGGTGTCATGTGACGTTACCCTACTGTGGTATCATGCCTGGAACCCCATTCAAGTGCCTGTGTGTCTCCGATCAACATGGTTCAGTACACGTTAGTATAATACGCTGACATGATGTTGGAGATTGGCGCAGCGGAGGAAAACGGAAGATCAGTTCGTCGGTTGTATCCAGAGAGTTATCCACAATGTACGACTTCAACACTCACCCTTTTTGTCAGAATTGTGTCACAGCTCTGAAAACGAGGTAACTTCACCGTCGAGAGGAGGGACTGTGTTGCTCCACAGAGACGCCCGCACACCCACCTCCCCGAATTGGAAGAGGCTGTACAGCGCTATGTTGAACAAGACCCGTCAATAAGTACGCGAACAATTCTTCGTACGTTTGATATTTATTACGGCGTAGTGTGGGAGGTTCTGCACGAGCAACAACTACAACCTTACCACCTTCAAAGAGTACAGGCGTTGCAACCAACCGATTTTGTACACGTTAACTTCTGCATGTGGTTTCTGCACCGCTTCATTGATAAGCTCCACTTTTCCCGAAGAGTTCTGTTCACCGTTGAATGTAAATTCACGAAGGAGTGTGACCTCAATTCTCGAAAAAGAGATGTCTGGGCAGACGAAAATCCGCATACGACGCTTATTAGGAGATTCCAACACAGATTTTAGTCAACATGTGGGCAGGCATTCTACACAGTCAAGTGATCGGGCCGTACTTTCTTCCAACCAGGTTTACGGGCGCTGCTTACTTGATTTTATTACAGGATGTATTGCCCCTTTTCTTGGATGACGTGCCATTGAATGTCCGTCAAGAACGATTGCGCACCGCCACACTTTACACGTGACGTTCGTGAACATCTTAAACGACAATTCGGACGGAGATGGATAGGCCGGGTTAGTCCTATTGCATGGCCCCCACGATCACCGGACTGAACGCCATTGGACTATTCTCTGTGGGGTCGTATGAAGACTATGGTGTACGAGACTCCTGTCAAGACCGAGGTAAAACTGGTGGCACGAGTTATGGTAACCGCACTAGATATTAACGGGACGACTGGTGTGACGGAACGAGTGTACCGTAACATGATTCGACGGTACAATGTGTTGTTGGTCGTCACATCGCGCATCTGTTGTAGTGAGCAGTTTCGTATGGACACATCCAGTGCAGAAGACAGACAGAAATGTATTTTTTCCCACTGTTGACACAAGTGTTAATATAAATAAATCAAAGTGTTTTTTTTTGGCGTTGGTATTGTTACCAAATGAATTTGACTTTCTTCTGTAATGAGTCAAACGTCATTTAATTCTGTACCTTACGTCACACCTCATTTGACATGGTGCTCTTTTGACGTCATACCGCCTGTCCGGTTGCAAAACAACACCGGCACGTCTGACATATTTTAATGACTGTAGCATGGAAACGGTTCGTTTCCGGACATGGCTTCCTGTTCAAAATTTTGTCTACACAGTTCCTCTACTAGACCTTAATGTTTGTAACGTGAATTTCCGAACAACCAGTATACTGCCCTGTGTATACTCGAGCCCCGACCATTTGTCCACAGCATCTACTGACTAGAAAAGTGGACAACGAACGATTATACTGACCTTGTTTATACACAGGAAATTGTATTCTAAGGTAATATAAGTCGCGAATTCTTCCCTTCAGTGTAATGCGACGCATAAAACACAATTTTTTATTCCGAATTTCAACAAACTTGGTACACATGTACTGTATTCAAAGCTTACTTGGGTTTTGTGAATTTTGTTCATCCTGGGTTTATATATTCATAAAATAGTCAATTCTATACTTTTGGGCTTATGAAGAGCGTAGCTTAGGAAATATTTACCGAATTTTTATCAAATTTATTACACATATAGGAATTATTTATTAGTATGCAGGCTTGAATTATTTGGCCTTTGTTTGCTTCGTGTTCACTTTCCAAACTCACAAAATATCAGAAGAATCATTTGTCGGAACTTCATCGATGTAGTGCACATGTAATACTGGTGAGTTGACCTGATGTTTTTTTAATACGGTCATCGTAATTACAAAATACAGGCTGTTAGAACACATTTTGATCACAAGAGATATCCAAGGGTCCACTATTCATTCATAGTAAGTACACGCATATACCGTAACAAGGAAACTTAGATTTTTTTCTTCAATCATTCTTCGTATTTTCTTAATGATGGCTATTTAAACCTGTTATTAACACGCAATATATGGAAAGAAATATTTTTTTAGATTTTCAACAAACTCGGTTATCATAAAGTACTTAAAAAAGTGACATGCCTTCTGTGTATTTTGTTAATTCTATGTTATTGTTTACAAAGTGGGCTAACTTAAAAATCTCTTTATTACACGAGACATTTCTTTAAAACATTAGTCAGAATTTCATATAACTGGACACGTACATAGTGTCTCATACAGCGATTTCAGTTTTATGTAAATTGTTCATACCGAATTAAGTTTATAAGCATTTAGTACTAAGTACAATAACTTGAACTTAAAGTTGTTTAACATTGTGTTTAGTGACACATCCCATGATTTCGAAGATTATATGACTTCCATGTACAACTTTTAGTAATTGCACTTCAAAAACAACATGCATGAGGAATAGCAAACTTGCTATATTATACACTTAATTATTTACTACTCAACATTGATTTTGCTAGCATTTTTTGTAGGTCCACCATGTTAAATTATAGCACGAAATTAATTCATTATATTATTTTTATTTACATATATTACATTCAGTTAAAAGGTTAATTTGCACCCATTGTTAGTTATGTAGGCTTATTATATACGCTGGAAATTTTTTGTTAAAATTTATATGTAAAAGTTATGTTTCATAAATTACTGTGCTACAAATAATTCATGCTTAATATCCTACCGTTCCACATATATTTACAAAAGTTGTATTACATAAAACGATAAAAACTATAACACATGATGGTACCTCAAAAGCTATCGTTTCTTAATGCGGGTACAAACCGTCAAAAATATTCAAATCTGTCGTGCAGGTCTGTAAAAATAAATTACATTTTTTTTAACGAAGCTAAGACATTAAAGGGATTAAAATAAAGTGTTGATACAATTGGTACTTGGTACAACAGTACTTGAAAAATAGTAATATGTTTAAAATTATAAAGCTAAGAATTTAAACTTTCGAAATTGTTGGACCGAAGTTTTTTAACGCAGCAGCAACTAATATTAGTCTAGTCACATAGTTCAGATTTCTCGTTTGTTAAGTAATGATTATAATGTTAAGTAATGATTGTAATATTAAGTAATGATTCTAATTGTCTACAAAAAAAAACGAATGTGCAGTGAGCAAAATACAATTAGTTAGACAAAGTACTACATATGTATAGAGATTGATGAAATTCTTACATTCTTCGCTGTCTCTAAAAACTCGAGTAATAAAGGAATTATTCAAATATCTACCATTTCAATAATACGAACATAGCAATGAAACCGAAATAAGTCGTGTCTATTTACAAAATGGTATGCGTATAGCGAGTTAAAAAAATCTCAAAAATTTTCATCCTAAATCTTGCGTGGTTAACAATTGTTCAAACAGCCCACAATGTAAAATTGGGACACAGCATTGATGTATTGTATTGCGAACTGTAGCGCAGAAACGGCGCATTTTCGGACCAATATCCACATAATTTTTTTTTTTGTTTTCCTACACGTGAGTATTGCTTCCCCAGAATATCGACATGGAATTTGCAACATCTGTATATTAAAAGATTGGCATTCAGACAGGAAGGTGATCTCACGAGCTTACTTTTACTAAGGAAATTAGGCTGAAGGTTCTGTATTGAATGCTTTAAATTCGATTTTTATATGCTACGCCTGTAAACTATACAGTTCTTTAATCTTATATTTTGTTTGTTAATCCCAACTACAGAATACTTTTAATTCTATAGCAAATAGGTAACTACTGAAACGTATGAACCTGTTTTTCAATGTGAATACATATTAAGCGAAAAAGTTACCGTGAGTTACGTAAATTTCCTAACACGTGACGAAATATCTCTATTTATTCAAACCATGCTATCCTGTAACATGGTGAACATATACCATTTAAAATACTTAAATCAAAGTTTTGATATTGAACTATGAAAATAATAACTTTGGTTACAATTTCCTCTTTTCATTAAGAAGAGCATAAAAAAAGGTCTTAAAAATTTTTCCTGCAATGTCTTAGAAAACGGTGGTGCTACACCGAAAGAAAAATTTTGTTGGAAGTCTTCCCTGTGAAATTATTTTGTAGACGCTACAAAATAATTTAGTGGTGGCCGCAAAATTTTAGTGGTGTTAACAAAATATTTTTGTGGTGACCACAAAATAAATTTTGCAGGAATGTATGTATACCCACAAAATATTTTGTAGCTGACAAAATTTTTTTTTCCACCATGTAGAAAGTCGGGAAAACGGTTCTTTATATCATGTTATAATAAAATGTGAAAAGGCCGCTATTTCGTGTATACAAGAACATCAAGAACAAAATATGTAAAACTGAAGTGACGGAACTAATTAATTTGACTTTTGAGTCTGGTAACATTTTGAACGTGATTTATCAGCTATCTCGTGTTCAGAAATATAGAAATATACAGAATTAAAAAAAAGAGCATAACATAAACAATACACGTAAAAGTCAAGTTACCTTGTTAAGTTATATGCGTACTGTGTTCTAGGAAATTCGGACCAACGTTCACTAAGATATAATGTGTGATCCAAAATGTTTGATTGGCTGTCATTTAAAAAAAAAAATAAAGTTCCGGTTCCACAATCCCGAAACAACGGCGGCACCGGTGAAAGAATGCGGCCAGCGGTTCTTCGATAAACAATTGAACCTAACTTCAGGAGGATAGCCACAAAATTGATTGCAGGCGAATAATCTGATGATTCGTTAATTTAAGTGGGCTTATCTCATTTGCAAAACAGTCTTAAACTATCACGGAAGGTTTCAACGTGGACCTAGAAAAGGACCAATCAGAGAGAGGATTTTGACGACCTGGTAAGGTCAAGAAGAGCGGTAAGGACAACGAGCTAAGGGGCTCACGGAGGTGCTCTCCGACTACGAGGACGACCGGATCTCCGGTCCCGGAGTCGATCCTGGATCTGCAGAGAAGTCGAAGACCTCTTCCACTAGCTTCGATCGGCAGCCAGTGTGGTGAGTTCCTTTGGTTTGGGGCTACGAGCACTTCTCACCCTAGCTCCTAATCTTGTTCCTTAACATAGTTTTAAATGTGTACACAATCAGAACAAACTTCGGAAAACTGTACACAGAGAGTTCACGTGCTTAAAAAATTTCAAAATGGTGTGGTTAAAAAATATAAAAGGTCGCTACTTAGAAAATATTAACATGCAAGTACAAAATACAAAATGTTCAGGTCAGCTTTTTATGAAATATACGTGTACCTACATTGATGAAAACCGGGAAAATATTTACACAAATATGTCACATTATGCTAAATAAATAAAATTTTCCGCCATTTTCAAATAATGAACAGTGCATGAAAAAAATTATAAAAGTCAAGTCAATTAACTCCTTACTTTATGTGTGCAGAGTTTTATGAAATTATGAAATATATTTCCTTAGATGTCTACTGTTATAGAGAAGTATTAAAATTGTTCTTTTTTTTTAACTACAAATATATCATTAACAACTATATTTAAAAATTATATCGGTTTACTAAGTAAATTTCTCAGATATGTTCAGGCTCTATGTTTTAACTGGGCAGACTAGGCAACTGCCAAGGTGATAATCTGGAAGGGGCGCAACTCTCAAGAAGAATTTTGTTTTTTAGTTTAAAAAATATTTACTTTATAAATTACGTCCTTCTGTAATTTTGTGTACTTCATGCACCCTCATTCCTAAGAGAAATAATGCACAACAGCGCATTTATCTCATATTTTGCATGATTTTGTTTGGGTGGGGTGGGGGGGGGGTTAATTTTAATATACCCGTGCCAAGTGCGCCGGGCACCTAAACCCAGGCCTTGGTATGTCGCAGGACTAGAATGCTAAAAATAGTAAATCGTCACCATTTTTAAAATACAAGCACGATATCAAACTAATACAAATGATGAAGTAAACTTATTAAGTAATATATATGTGCGCCGAGTTTGCTGAAATTCGAAATATTTCATCAGACGTCACATTATTCTAAAAATATAAAACGGTTACTATTTCGAATATTTCAACACGAAATATCAAGTCAGCTTATTAAGTAACATGTGTGTATCAAGTAAGATTGGGAAAAAATATTCGGGTAGATATGACATACTATTATTAAAATATAAAAATTGCCACCATTTTGAAGTTACGTGACCGAAATACACAAAAATCAAGTCAGCTTACAAAGTAGTAGGCCTATAGGTGTACTAACTTCAATGCAGTTCGGAAAAATATTTTCACGGAAGTTTCATATAATGCTAAAAGAATATAAAAAACCCACAATTTTTAAAGAATGGTCATGGCAGTATCAAAATACTAAATATCAAGTAAAATGAATAGGTAATATATGTGTACAAATTTAGTTAAAATTCGGAACAATATTCCCTTCGATATTTCATACTTTGCTTTATATATATATATATATATATATATATATATATATATATATATATATATATAAAATGACCACCGTTTAAATATATGAACACAGTAGTAAGTAAATACGTAAAGTCAAGTCCCCTTACTAGGTACATTATGAGCAGTGAAATTGACGAAATTCTAAAATGCAATTGCTTAATCATCTACTATGATCGAAAAATCTCTAAATGTTAACTTAATTTTATTATAAATTTTTTTTTTAATATTTACACCGCATGAACGAAGTACACAAATACTTTGTCGGGTTAAATAGCACTCACTATATGCGTCACAATTATAATGAAATTTGATGAACGGGTTAGAAAATTCTAGGGACACACACATAAAGACTAATAGAAAATAATTTGATCTCATAAGCCTTCTTATTCCTTCGGAAAGTAGACTAAGTACATGCGTTGTAATATAAAGAATGTATTTTTAAGGCACAAAATTACTTACATCTCGGCAATTGAGGTTGGGCGCCAGTTCAATTATAATAAACTATCATGATAAACTTATTTACGCACAACGGTATTACTGGCATCACCAACAAGTCTTACCTGAGTTTGAGAAGAGAGAAATGTTACGCAAGGTGTTGACAGAACACTGGTTATATCACATCTGCGTTGGAGGTTCAAGTGTGTAGATATCTTATGTTATATACCGGGCAAAGTCACGCAGGCATTGCACTGTCGGAAAAACCACAGAGTAATCTGTTAAAATAGTCTGTGTGACGCTAGTCACTACATAAATGACTTTCATAAAATAATGAGGAGTTGGCAGGCGAACTCTTACTGTCCTTTAAACAAATGTGACGAAATACAAAGTTAGTTTTTCTGCGTCTAAACTAACACGAAATGTGTGAAGCTCTTTGCTGCCTGTAAAAAGTAAGTGAACAAAAATAGGAAATTGGTATAGCGTAATTTAAATATTACGAATTCACTTTTCGGCGTACTTTTACGATTTTATACGTTATAAAAAAAATAATCTCGAATGTTAGGATACGTAGTCTTAACTTGAGCTACCGTAATCGATTCGGCGTTATTTTAAAGATGTCAAGGTTAAAATTAAAAATGAAAGTATCTTAGGCGTCTCTTTTTAAACTAACTTACGCATAAATTTCTCTATTGTTGAATTTTGTGCACTTTAAAAGACGTTGCCACACCAACTTTTATTAAATCAGTTGCATTTCAGAAATACAGTAGAGAAAATGTAAAATATATTACAATAAAGTAAACATTAATGACTGATATAAATGCGTTTTACTTGCGTGTTATTTTACAGTGTTAATTATTTGTTGAAAATTTTGGGACTGTTTTGAAAGGTTTCAGAAATATGGCCATTTAAACTAAATAGTCAGATAACGTAATCTTACAAATTTTAAATATAAATACTGTCAACTTTTTAGTGATTGCAATCAACGTATAAAAATTTGTTCATAAATCGGCTAAAGATTCCCAGAGACGCAACTGTTAACCGAAAGAACATATAAGCACGTTTAAACATTAAATGTTATTCGTGTAAATTACTTCAGTTGAGGGAAACTACAATCCATTTAATTTAGATGCCGAATTGGTTAGATGTTTTGGCGAGTGTTGAGATTAGTAAAGTCTCATAAAATAATACATCCAGTTCTCAAGTAACTCTAAATTTACCTAATTTGTTAACGATATACACGTGCTTCTACTTGAATGTTAGCGTGTTATTCTCTAAAGTGACGACTTGTCACTTTAAATGTATAGTTAAGTAGATGCACAAAATGTCTAGTGTTACAGCAGACAACTCAAACCTCTAGTAATCATTACCACAGGTACGCTACGTATTACATACATATTTTTTTAATTTTATCAGTAGTGCATGATATTTTTAAAGTGCAGCTGAATAAAGTAAGCTATAACCAAGCGTACTGTTATAAAACAATTATTTAAACGTTTTACTCTAGAGTTAAATGCTTTCGAAGAGAGTTACGGTTGAATTAAATACATTATCTAAATATTATGGCTCTACTCTATATAGTTTATATTAAAGAATACTCCACAGCTTTACTACATAATATAGATAGGCGGGGGCGGCTGTTTAGTTAATTACGTTCATGTTATACTGCACGATTGATGGGTGACCCTATGAACACTTTAGACCTCGTAATTAGCCGGGGGCTAATGATTGAAGGTTCGGTTAACGACGGACAGCGGTACGTCGTGGGTGTCGACCCAGAACCTTCCTGGCGGCTGGAAGGCTTGTGGAAGACAGACACCGATTCCTCCCATACATTGTGTTATATTGTTGCACTTCAGAGCAGGAGGGAGGGGGGAGACTCGCTGAAGTCCTTGTCTTGTGCAACTACCGACCTAATTTTTCTGTCATCGGTGTTAGCCTGTCTTCCAGGCAAGGTTCTTGGTATTTATAACAGGACGTACAAAACTTTATAGCGAGAAACGTCATGCTCATTGTCGTAGAACACTTGACGGAACTTTTTTATTGTTTCAAAGATTTTTAATTTTTGTGCGAAATATGGTCTGTTTTTTGACATAACTTGTGACCATATTATTCTGTAATGAAAAACTTTTGGTTTTCACAGTATTTTTGTAATGACATGTCAAAGTCAAAATTTCATAATACGTTTTTATGCTTTAAAGGAAAACCAACTGACTTACCGAACAGAAAATATTAACACTTAATAATTAAGATAAAGGCTACAAAGTCTCCCATATAAATGCAAAGAACAAATTACTTTTGTATTTAAAAAAAGTCTTGAATTTTTTAAGTTTTAATATTAAATATCAAAATATTACAAACATTTAAAATTATTTTTGTTGTTATGTAGGAGAACTTGTAGCCTATAACAGCGTTAGTTCAGTGTGAATTTTTTCAGTTCGGTATGTCAGTTGGTTTTCCTTTGAATTATAAAACCGCTTTATGCCATTTTAGACTTTGATGTGCTATTAAAAAAAACATCGAATGCTAAAAAATTTTAATTTCAGTAAAAATAGCGACAATGGTGGTGTACAAAGCTATCCATATTTCGTTCAAATACAACATTTAAAAAAAATCGGTCAATTACCCCCTTAATATTTCTCTGCAGGTTGTACACATAATATAGTTTCGTGTAAATACCGATTCTTCTTTAATGAAAATTAATGTAACTGTTATTAATAATTAAATACGCGAATAACATCATCGTATTATACGAGATAATACAATGCGTTCTTCGGCTAAATAAATTATAATTCAAAGAATTACCGTTTATTTTCATATTTATCTTACGCATTTGGACATTCAAATGCGCATTTCACATAGAAAATAACCAATTTATTTTAATATTATATAAACAGGTTGTGGCTAGTGAAGATTCACAAACAAATTTACAGATCGTTTCTAGAAAACAGAAAAATATAATGAAAACATAAAAACAAGAGGAAAAAATATATTTATTAATATTTTTGAATAAATTCAGTGCAGCGTTTAAATAAATAAATAAATAAATATATATATATATAACAAACCACTTGCAATGCATGAAATATGCTTTAGAATGTACCGTTTATAAAATCTGTTGAGTCATAAATAAAAATAGCATAATTTTTGATTTAAAATTGACAAATTATTTACAACGGTTTGTATTATATGTGGCCCTACACTTGGGCCAGAAAAAATAATAGCTTACAGCAGAATAAAAATTAGAATCCACTTCATGTTTCTCGCTTTCTGGCAGGGTCACATTGCGTTTGAGAAAAGGCCAGGTGGAAGTTAGGCCGGCAGCTTGACTAGCTAGACATGGCTGTCGCCCGCCTGGCCTGAGGCATTATATCAAAATAAAAGCTAGAGTAATATTATTTTACTGAGAAATGACAAATATCACACTTGAGAAACAAACTTAAACTACAGATTAAAATCACTTATATTCGCTGCTGTCGGTAAGTTTGATCTATGTTTATAGTAACGGCAGTAAAGTCCTCTTTTTAACCTTTTGTTAAGTATGACGTAATGGTTTTTATATTAGACTTTGTGGCAAACTGTCCAGATATGAAATAGAGTAGTCCAGATTTTCCGATACTACAGGTATGAAAGAAAATAATTCTATATTTTCTATAGAAACTCTCTCAATTTTCTTACGAATCTCTTCAAGTGCAGGACACTTGTCACCAAACAGAGAGAGTTTCTGATAGCAAAGAATGGCACCATCCTACAAGGTTATCCATAAAAATGACTTGTGACCTCTGGGGTCGGGCTAGTGGACAAAAAATACTGGAGACCTACAGCAGGCGATCTGTAGTAGCAAAACTTGCTCAAGAAAATCACTTAAGGGGAGCAAGTACCTTTTTGGTGAAAAAAATATAATTTTAAACTTAATAAAAAAAATACTACATTTCAAGCTGTTTAAAATGATATACAACACTTAATACTTTGCAACTCACAAACTGCCCAAAAAATTTACTAAATTTTGGTTTATTATATAGTGAAAGGCTGCACCCTACAAATTTATAAGCAGGTATTTTTCATATTTGATAATATATTTGGTAATATTTCTAGGTTGGCATTGCACTAACCAATATTTGTTGTAAGTTGGTAGCACTGCAAAATATGTTTTGTTCTGAGTAAAAAAATTATTTTCATGGTTGTCTTAACTCTATGGTATGTGAGGTTATTTTTGTGCAATAGTCGTAGATTTCACCATATTTTTTTGAATAACGTATTGTGATAACTGGTTAGTCGGACTGTGTATTGTATGTGGATACAAATATGGCAAGGATAATAAAATTCAATCAAAAACGAACATTCAGAGGCAATCAACATACTAACAAACACAATCCTGATGGTAGGTGTTCCACATCATCTGGTCCAGACTCTGCGAATGTAAGTCCCAAGACATCTTCTAGTTCTAAAAAACTGCAGCACTCTAAAATTCCAAAAGATTTTTATGGAGAGACTGGTATGAATGTAATTCTAGGTTAGTACAGACAGTAGCAAAGTGTAAATTTTGTGGCATTGAGAACAGTCTCCTGCTGACACTTGATGAACAGTTCAAATGTGGTTTGGTGCATCGAATTGTAATAAAGTGCAGTTTTGGTGAAGAAAATAATCAATAAATGAGTTCAAGGTGCATTAGAAACATGTATGAATTAAATATCTGATATGCATATGCACTTCGTTCTATTGGTAAAGGTAAGGCATCTGGGAAAATTTTTTCAGCAGTAATGAATTTGTCACCACCAAACACAAAATTTGAAAGATACAACACACAGCTTCTTTCAGCTGTCACTGAAGTTTGTGAAGCATCTATGAGAAATACTGCAAAAGAGGTTGTACTAGAAAACGAAGGAATATCAGACGTGGTTGCTGCATTTGACGGTACGTGGCAAAAGCGGGGACACAGATCTACGAATGGAGTGGTGACTGTAACATCATTTGATACTGGCAAAGTATTAGATTTTGAATGCTTATCAAAATTTGGTCCAGGCTGTGTTCATAAAATAAACATAAAAATCCCTATGGAAGAACACAAAAATGTATGTGCAGCGAATTACGAGGGCTCAATTGGTGGTATGGAGGCTGCTGGAGCAACTGCTCTGTGTGCTCGATCTGAGCAGAGACTTGGTCTGCGTTATGTTTAGTATTTGGGAGATGGAGATTCCGAAGGGTTTGCTGCTGATTTACAAAGTAAACCGTATGGCAATGACATTGACATTACCAAGCTTGAATGTGTTGGACATGTGCAGAAACGTGTTGGCACGCGACTTAGACGGCTGAAACGGGACATGAAAGGACAAAAGCTTAGGGATGGTAAAGGTCTTGGAGGAAAAGGAAGACTCACTGAAGCTGAAATAGACCAACTGCAGCGTTATTACAGCCAGTCTATAAGGAAAAATCGGAATAACGTAGAAGACAAGGAAAATGCAGTTTGGGCTTCATATTTTCATAAGATTTCAACAGATGCGAACCCGCAGCATTTCCTTTGTCCATCTGATGAAAATTATTGGTATAAATTCAACCAGGCTAAAGATACAACCCAAAAAAATGAATACACACACCAGAATGCACTGCCAGAAGCAGTCATGACTGCTATAAAACCAGCTTACAATGATTTGTCCAAAACAGACCTTTTGAAGCGATGTCCCCACGGAAAAACTGAAAATCCCAACTAGAGTTTTAACAGCACTGTATGGCAAAGACTTCCAAAAACAGTCTACATTGGGCTCCAGACCCTAAAACTTGGTGTTTCTGATGCAGTGGTTTGTTTCAATGAAGGTTCTGTTGCCAAAGCCATTGTTCTTGAGAGATTGCAAATCAAGCCAGGGGAATTTATGATGGACTGTCTGAAGGCGATAGATGCAGAAAGATGAAAATGGCTAACAAAGAAGTCCACGAAGAAAATAATAAGAGGAGAGCGAGAAGAAGACTAGGCAAAAAGAAGATAGAAGACAGTGAAAGTTATTTCCCAGGGGCATTTTTAAATGAAAAACATGCAACATCAACTTCAAAGCCTGATTTCTCAAAAGTGCTTTTTTTCACATTGAGGTACATTTTTCTCAAAAACTGTTTTAGTTACAGACTAGAAACTTGGTAGGAATATTCTATGTAACTATCTTAGTGTGCCTTACCACTTTTACTTAAATAAGTTGCGTATTACTATTTACAATATGTATATATATATTTCTTTTTTGACCAAAAATGTTACTAAAACATAATTATTTTAAATTAAAAAAAGAGCTACATAAATAATTTTGGTAGGGAAGGGACAAGCAGGTACGCTTAATTACGTGTCAATATCCCAAGTTGATACGATCGATAGTTTCTAAAATAACTGTACCTGAATATGAGATGTTTTTCCATTTAATACACATACTTTATAAAAGTATTTTCCTTATCAAAAACTAAAATGTTCGAACAGACAAAATCCACTACCATCTGTCTGCGAAACCTTATTCTATATTATGAACTGCATTAGCACTTTAATTTTCTTGAGGTATTTTGCCCATTATCTGGCAATGCCTGCATAACGTCATGGATGGTACTTATCACTTAAATTCTGTTTAGTAATACTGTTCATTATTTCTCTACCATTCATAGAAACTGAAGTCGAATATTTGTCAAATTCCTCAGATTGCTTAAATTTAAAAGCTACGGAAGCTCACGGAACGTACCGAGACGGGGAAGTGCTCATCTGAAGTGGTTCAGATTCATACCAGGCACTGTATGCGTAATTCTGTATGTATCTTGACTCACAGTGGTCTTTCATCGCGATTATCTGCGGAAGCTTGTCAGAGATTTTTGTAAAATCTTGTCCCAAGGCGAACCACATGCAGACGTCGTCTTGTTGAAGCCTCTGTATTGGAGGAAGTTACTTCCACAAAACTTCTGCTTACATGCCAAATAATTTGCTCTCTTTGATGATTTTCTGAATGCTCTCCTCATGCGTCGCCGTTTTAACAATGAGTAACATATTACGTACTTCTAATTTATTGTCATTTTAGATTTAGTTTGCGACTACAACCCTGCTGAAAGTGAAAATAACAATTTAAAGAATTCAATAATTTTTTTAATACAAATAATTTTCATTCTTTATTTTTATGAGCATGACATTGTAGCCTGCAAAGTCTTTATTCACTGTGATTTTTTTTATTTGGTATATCCGTTGGTTTTAGTGTAGTCGTTAAAACGGAAACATGCAAAATATGACTTTAACAAGCCATTACACGAAAACTATGAGAGATAAAATTTCATAAAAACCAAATTAAGTCACATTTTGTGTCTAAAATAAGAAAAAAATGGTACAAATAAAAAATAAAAAAATTGTATTAAAAATTGCGGTAGACCGCTCCCTTAAACCATGCCTAAATTTTTTAAGTTATTTAAAATTATATGGGTTGATTCTCAGGTATATAACTTCAAACTGCGACAAATGACATTTGACAGGCTGATGGAAATGAAATAAATTATATTTCGAAGTATTAAAATATATGATTTGGACTTGACATATGGTTTTATTTAGACTCAGGAGTAGAATGTTAAAAAAAATTATGGCAAAAAACAAGAGTACCCTGAGAAAACACATAAATATCTGGCTCATATCTTTCTTATAAGAAAAATTATAAGTTGAATTCGCAGTAAATTTAACTATGTACACTGTGATGGAATGAAAACTGCCTTAAGTAATTTATATTCAACACCCTGCACCCATGGTTAATCCATTAAATAAAACTGCTGAAATGGTTTCTGTAGTTGATTGATTGCAGTTGCAATAAAACACTGAAGTTGCAGGTTCTGAAACAACATTTATATTTATTTTTTTGGGTAGCCACCAGATACCGGACGCTGTTCAGCTTGTATGTTGGACTTGAAGACATTTAAGCAAATGTATGCAAGTATAAATAAAGAAAACATGTACGCTATATATTTTTATTCATCTTCAAATCATCACATTTGTTTGTTTTTTCAATAGCGTTCCTGACTAGGCAAGAAATTATAACAACAAAAATATTTTTTCTGTTGGTTTTTAATCAACTTGAAGCAACTTATACCATTAACTAGTTTTTTTGACCTCATTAAATTTGCTTTACTACCATACACACGTACAAAGACTACCATTTTGCTGGTTACAGAGACTATGAGGAAAACAGCTTTGCACACAACAGTGTTCTTACAGAGAAACATTAGAAACAATATATGTTGTACGATATTGCTATATATTATTTATTTCCTTATTTTTTATAATATACAAAATTTCTTAAATTCTTAATAAATGCATATTGAGGTGATGTGAGAGTGTTTACGGAACTTTGACAACAAAGTATTTAGAACTGATAAGGGTGAAGAGAGATGAAGGGAAAACACAGCAGCCACGCCAAACCAGTATTCGAACCCAGGACCCCTCGCATCGTAGACTCAAGTCAAACTTACTACACTATAAAAGCCAGCCACGTATGCTGAGAGATAAAATATGTGAAGATCATGCAAATAAGTTACTGCGGTAAGGTGAAATCTTAAGATGACCAATCATCAAACATGCATCAAAAGGTATGACAGAATTAACCATGACAAATTTGCGTAACACTAAATACTGTAAATTAATTTGCCCTCGGATAGTATAAAACGAGACACTTTATTTTACATATCCACTGGAGAAACGAAATTAACACATAATGAAATATTGCAGTACTGACAATTTTCTTACAATTTGTTCAAAACAAATGTTTTTTTCTCATGTCCATGTTGCATGCAGCCTCTTAGGGCTTAATCAGCAAACCATTCACAATGTCGAAGGTGGCTTAGAGTTCTTTGAGGCCTATTCTTAAGCATACTTACAGTCATAAACTCCTAAACTAGGTGTGCCTTTCTCACACAGACTGCATTCAGGTTGGACAGCCTGAACTATTCTTAAAATGCAGCGACCTAAGTTATGATGGACTATAATACTAGACGTTGCGAGAGAGAGTGTACAATTTCGCTTCACACCTTCTTGCAAGGAATTAGGTGGAAGTCACAAAAACCAAAATATTACTTTCCTTGAAACTGCTGCAATTTCTATCAATGTTTAGGTTACAAAGATGAAACCTTGTACACAACTTCTATATTTTCAAAACAAATTTACAGTTGAACACAAATCATGACAATAGTATGTGCATCATACTGAAATTAACTAAATAAATACATTTTCAGTGGGCGGTAGTGTTTTTATAGATATAGCTGAACTATTTCGTAGAGTGTTGAATTACGTAATGTAACATTAAGTAATTAAACAATCAGAAGGGAGATAAATCGATATTTATTTATGGTTTAATCACTGTATTACTAAACTATGCCAAATGGTTCACAATACAGGACTTACATTTTTTATCCACTAATTAAGTATACTCTTCTTTATCAGATGTCCTACAGCATTTTGTAAATAAAATTAAAATGACACATAATTACAGGTCATTTTTTTCTTCAGTCAATCAGTATTTCCCGAAATTTTGTATAAATCTTTATTGATTTAAACACCAACATTAAAAATATCAAGACCTATTATTAAATATCTCAAATCAAAGGTCGAGTGACGAAATGTGAACATTTAATAGCGCGTATGAAATCAAATAAAGTAATGTATTTCAAATTAGCCTGTAACACTGTTTGACGTAATATAATCAATTCTTATGATATATGCAATCAAAACTTAATGTTTGTATGAACTGATGCTGCGGTTCCCAAAAATATCACTTATAACCCATGCATATCCATGTACAAAATAGTCGAGCTACGATGATAATCAAGCGAGACAATACATTTAATGTGTAACAAGCAAATAGAGACCTCAATTATTAATCCACTAAAACAATTTACAATTTAAATTTAATTTAGAAAGTAGGTGTCTTCCAAATGCAAATAGATAAACTTCAGACAAAAATTACGAAGAAAAGGGCGAATTTCTTAGGTGGTAATATTAAATATTACAGTGCAAAAATGTTTAATAAAAAAGCAGTTTATGCATACATTTCATAGCGCGCGTGCACTGTAAATAATTATAAGTAGTTAATTCGCGTTTTGACGAATATCTGGCAAGAAATAAATGTGAATACGTTTTTAAAATCTCTGAAACTATTCGTACGTACATTCCAATGAAATATTATGTACATATCTTCTCTTTACGTAAAATGGTTACGTGAGCATTTAAAGGGTAGTTATATTCTACTGAAAATTAGTGAAATTAACTGTCTTGTTCTAATATAGGCAAAAATTCCAGGAGTTCCTTCTTGTAGTTATCAGTCAAATGTGACAACGAAGTATGGTGTGAATTTTCAAGCATACTGCCTATATCGGCAATATTGTCAGAATTCGCAGATATTAAAGCCCTAACAGCGAAAAATGCGAAGATGCTCAAAAATACTTTCCGTTTCATTTCCATTTGAAGTTCATTCAAGGAAGGACACTTAACTTTGCACCCAAGTCTGGTGAGAGTGTATGATAAGGAAGAATGGTAAAACTCGACAAGGTTGTCCATGTAAAGTCTTCTTACCTCTGGTGTTGGGCTGGTGTACAAGAAATACTGTAGGTCTACAACAGGCGATCCGTAGTAACAACACTGGAAGTCCAAGAATATCATATCGGTAACTTGCCCATCTTCATTGTACTTAAACATCATATTGTTAGTCCAGGCATCACCATGATTCAGCACGTTGAATCCTTGATCGTCCCTCTCAACACACTTCACCAACTGTTGAAATGCAGTTTCACTGAGTTGACGCAGTTTCTCGCAGTACCTTTCGGCATGTTCTGGCAAGGTCTGTACTACCTCAGTGATATTTCTAAACGATTGTTGAATAAAATTCTTGGAGGAATCTCCAGCCTTCACTTCAATATGAGTTAGAAAATTATCGAATATCCCCGGCGCTTGAGAGAGAAGTGCTACAGATGCTGCATGGAAAACCCCGAGACGTGAAACAACTAATCTACTGTGGTCTAGATCAAGCCCGGGAACCCTTGACGCCATTTTAAACCCTGATTGTAATAGGTCTTCCATTATAATGCTATGGGGAGGCTTGTCAGAGAAATAATAACACCTAGGCCCGATATAGACAGGTTCACCAGACATGTTGAGAAGACGAAGCATTGCAGGAACAATCTTCCACAAAACTTCCGATTCCGTGCTGAATACATTGCTCTCTGTGATCAATTTCTTCAGGTTCTCGTTTTCTACGTCAGCTTTTACAATAAGAAACTTTGTACAGACCTTTAAATCGTGACCTTCGTCTACGTCGTAATTTACTACAACCCTGTACATGGAACTTGCATAGTTGTCGCCAGGAGAAGTTGCAGCCCGAACTTGTATTTGCTTCACTTTTATATTCTTTCCTTCACTATCTCTTAGAGCTGTTGTGATGAATTTCTCGTCAAGCCAGTTTGGTATTGATATCTGGGAGGACATGACCGTTGAAGTTGTTTTGCCTGTAACATGAGAAATTTTAGGTGATATTTAAAACGCTTGCAAATAGGCTATTAAGTAACAAAAAATTATTCCTGGATTTGGGAGAAGAGAATCATATAAACTGAAAATTTGTTTGTTAAAAAACTTTACAATATTTACAAAACAATATTTTTTTTAAGTCACTCAAGAAACATAAAACTTCTGGATTTTTTTTATTTAAATAAGAAATATAGGTTTACGCGTGAATTGAATTGTTTGTATAAATGTTCACTACATTATTGTGTATTAAGAAAAGCGTATGTGAAAATCTATAATTGTAATACTTTGAAGTTTTTACGCAAATCAATCACAAGCAATGAATTTAATATACTTTTTTTGGAAAAGTGGTATCAGTGTACAAACGTTAAAGCATATTTTCAGTTTTTATTTGGTTTTTAAATCCGTATCTATTCATCAGTTCTCGCGACTATAAATTCGAAAATGAAATTATGTAAAAAAAAATTTACTAGACGTATATTAAAAATTTGAAGATAAATTATGTAAGGACAACTGACACGAAGGACAGGAATGCGATTGTTTCGTAATAAATACTACGAAGAATAATTTATCTCAAATAATACGATGGACTAGCGTTTTGGAGAACGTGAAATTACACAGGGTACATTTGGGTTTGTCTCTGCGACTTTATATGGCACCATTTTGAATACATGTTCACTCGGTTGGAATTAACATTAATTCTGAACTAAATATTCTAATAGGAAGCATAAGTTGACTTTTTTGGTACTTATGTTATGACCACAACATCGTAAAACTCTAAAAATATCTTGAGGTGTCAATAGGTCTTAGAAAAAATCAATCAATTTTCACAAAGTAATAAAACATGAATGCTGGGATAAAAAAATATAAATTAGGTATTTTAATAAAGGAATAATATTTCCTCTTTCAACTACAAAATACTAAATCTCTCTAGATAATAAACCTATCTTGAGGTGTCGCTAGTTCCTTGAAAAACCAAATACTTTAATGTAAAAAAAACATATTTACACTATTGTTATCTACTATAACCTATTTTTATTTCCCAATTAACGTTGTAGTTGTAGCATACATTGAAACATTTATATTCACTTAAAATATCTCATTAACATTATAAAAGTGTAGTATATTTCTTAATATGTAGGTATAACAACTTTATTTTTTTAAAAGGAATTTCAATTATTATAAATCATATTTACGAAAATTTTCTGGAAAGGTTAGGGTCAAGGTCAAGGTCAAAGGTCAATAGAGGTCACCCACGTCACCACATCCATGTCCCTGGACCTATCAAATCCTACTACTAATGATGAATATAAACTATAATGTATAACAGACACCTTTAAAAATAAAGTACACAGTATGCACTAGTCTCCAGCTAGGCCTATATATCTTGCAGCCATGGGATTTAAATAGAGAATTAATGTTACGTAAGTTTGTTTAGTTGGAACCATTTTATATATAACTTTTACTTTCCTTAATACTGATTATTATTCATGAGCGTTCCCTCCATGCAGAGCGGATGACAGTTTTGGTGTGGATTTTATGCAAAATGCTTTATTGGACGAAATATTTAGTAATATAACAATGTGAACGTTGTTACATTCAATGGTGACTGACACTGCGATATGCTGCAAAAGTTGTTACTGCCAGTTGTCGAGGAGAGAGACCTAACAGAATATTGGATTCAGTAAGGTTAGTTCTACTACATGGGGCGCGGTCTACCGCAATTTTCATCATCATTTTTTTATTCTTATTTGTACCAGATATTTTTTTCCTAATTTTAGACACAAAATGTGACTAAATTTGGCTCTGATGAATTTTTTTTATCTCTCATAGTTTTCGCGTAATGGCTTAATGTCATATTTTGCATGTTTCCGTTTTAACGACTACACTAAAACCAACTGATATACCAAACTCAAAAAAATCACAGAGGATAAAGACATTGCAGGCTACAATGTCATGCTCATAAAATTAAAGAATAAAAATAATTAGTATTTTTAAAAAATGCTGAAACTAAAAATAAACATTTTTAAAAAGTCAATATTTTTTTAAATATTACATATAATTTTTATTCTTTAATTTTACGAACATGTCATTGTAGCCTGCAATATCTTTATTCACTGTAATTTTTTTGAGTTTGGTATATCAGTTGGGTTTAGTGTAGTCGTTAAAACGGAAACATGCAAAATATGACTTTAACAAGCCCTTACGCGAAAATTGTAAGAGATAAAAAAATTTCATAAGAGCCAAATTTAGTCACATTTTGTGTCTAAAATATGAAAAAAAAAAAATATCTGGTACAAATACAAAGTAAAATAATGATGACGAAAATTGCGGTAGACCGCGCCCTTAAAGGTTTGTCACAGAGAAAATTTCTGCCGCTTGTTAGCTGGTATCGATAAGACGTGTAAACTGACCATTCACAGAGCATTCCTGAATTTTAAGTTACATAGATGATAATTTAAAAGCCAAATTTGGTTTGCTTTTCACTTTAAAAGGTAATTGAATGATTTATCTCTTTACCATGTCTAGTTAAATTTAATTATAATACGGTTTTGTATTTTATTTGGTACGTTACCGATTACATCCAACTAGCGGCACAATTATTTCCTGTGTCAAACTCTCTCATAAGAAAGACTACACATTATGTCCTACCTATAATTGAGTTAACCTTGGTTTCAGCAGGATACAGGCACTTGTCACACATCAAAGGACTAAGATGCAACAGTTGAGCGAGTTGTTTCCTAATCACATTACCGAACGCTTTGGCCACGTCAGCTGGCCAACTCGATCACCATACCACTCCGTGTGTAACTTCTTCCTCTGCGGTTACCTCAAGGACAGGATGTATCACACCCCAGATCACGTACACTGCGACAGTTAATAATAATAAATCCTCTTTATGTTCACTGCGGCGAAGTTATGGTATTGTCGCCTTCTCTTACACTTAACCACAAGCCAAAGGAATAGATTACGTTTAAAATGCATACATAAAACATTATGACATTTGTTATAGGAATTCACTCTGAAGCGTATATTACTTCTATAATTAGAATAGAGAGGAAAGCAAGACATGTCGAATTACAGTACACATCTAAGAAAAACCAATAATAACAATAATTTTATGTCGCTATTATCAAGTAAACTACATCTAGCATTAACTGTTATCGCAATATGTATATATAGGTTCATATACACAATACACACTTACAAATTTACACACACGTACGTATATACATACTCCTGTATACTCATACACACATATACATGTCAACAATAATGACGTTATAATCAATAATAAGACAAACACACAAAAGCATATTCATACACAATGACAGCTCATGTGCCCACACACAGATCCATACACTCTTATACAGGCAGATCAACACGATAACTTATGTATATATATATATATATATATATATATATATATATATATATATATATATAAACATTCGTAATGTCACTTACATTACAGTCTCATGTCACATGATTAAGGTTGACAGAAACAGAATATTTCAAACAAAATAATTTCATAGAAATAACATGTATATACTGAGCCTCCTTTTTTTTAAGTAACTTTCATTCTAGGGATCGTTTCATTCAAACTCTTAAAACTGTTCTCAATTAGCACATTTGCAAAGTAGAAAAACCGTTACGACAAATTAATGTTTTAAATACTTTACTTAATTTAATATTTGTCGCATTCTGTGGCAAAGAATTCCAGATTTTAGTGAGTGAGTGAGAAATTTTGGCCAGCGCTCAACATCGAGGTCTGTAGCACTGGTCATGGGTGACATGATGTGAGTATGGAGCGGCGCCGGAATGAACGGGCGGGAGAAACGGGAGACCCCCGAGAAACCCGCCGACCAACGGCATCGTCCGGCTAGATTCTCGCATGCTAAAATCCGGGGACCGACCTCGCCAGGAATCGAACCCGGATTGCCTTGGTTGGTGGCGAGAGGTTATAGAATTTAGTACCTGTAACTGTGAAAGAGGAAGCAAACAAAGATGCATGTTTGCGAAGCAAAAGTTTTTGCAGATTAAAAGAACGTGTGTTTAGAGTATGACGCGACAAAAATTGACATAAAAAGTATTGAAAGTTATCAGTTAAAAAAAAATAAAAATTAGCAAGAAAATCTTGTGGAAAGTACGTCAATTTTTCAGATCAATCCATGAAATTATATTTATGTATTCACTTAACGGAATACATAAGGTAAGAGCTGCGCACCATTCCACTAGAAACTTTGAGAAATGTGCTCACGGACTTGTTACGGAGAGCCGTTCTGTGAGTGACATGTGACAGTAGCCACTTTCTAGATACATTTTCCACACGCAAAAGTTTAATATTTCAGTTCTTATTGTTTCATGTTTTACTGTGATAACTCTGCAATACTTTTCTGTACATAATTATAATGAAAATAAATGGGTTTCATTACTCTATGCTCACCCCATAGGCTATCTATACACACACCCATACGTAGATGGGTAGAGCTACAGACCGGGAGAGAAATTAGGGTGGAGGAGGTTACTTCACAGACACTGACTAAAAATAGTCATTAAAATACGGTTGAAATTTATTAACTTTGTTTAAATATTGATAACACTAAACCATATGCACAACATCGTGTTATTATTCAACGCCGCTGTTGAAATTTTGCATATTCCTCGAATTGTGTACCCATTTAGTAATTTTTTAAAAATATTTTACCAGGAGGTTATAAAACATGTGCGTGAAATTATATTGTAAAATTTTTTCCATGTTGTAAATTATTGCGGTTATTATTTTGCTATCGCAAATAAAGTCATGGAGTTGTTTGTAGTGCTTGTTTTTAATTTCGGGGTATGCAAAGTTTATGCAGGCCTTTATTAAAATAGGTAATTCATGACACATGTAAATAGTATTGTTGCACATACACACACACACATATATATATATATTTTTTTTTTTTTACAAAAAAATTTTTCTTGTCATTTATTTAAATTGGTAACTGCGTGTGCACACACGAAACTATCACTTACACGCTCTGTGGACGTAAGATAACAGCAACATTATCTCTCTGTCTCTCTTCCTCTCCACGTCTTTATTCCCGCTTTTCCTTCTTCCCGCACACATTACGAATACACTAACCTTAAGCGACTTTATCTGTGAATGCGGGCCTGTAGTTTTGTACATCAGGCAGTGTACACGTGAGAGGGGTTACGTAATGCACTTACATGTTTAGGTGAACATTTAAACAAAGGGAATCTACGTGAACGCAGTTTTTAACACCGCAAAAGACCAGTAATATAAATAAACAAGCACCCATGAGCTTTAGTGAAAAACGTCAAACTCATTACTAATGCCATGTACTATACATAACTCATAACTTCCTCGTACAAAAATTAAATTGTACTGGGTATTGCTGGCAATTGTGGACATTGTTTTTAAAAAGTTTTGTAATTTGTGTAATTAGTGGCATAATTTATTAGCATTGGATGGAGTGTATTGAATAATGTTACTACATGTACTTTCATAAATACTTGACGTTTAAACAATATTGTTAAAGAAATTAAAGGCTTTCCACTCTGACACGCACACAAACACACGAACACATAAAATACACACAAACACAAAAATACGCACAGAAACACACACAAATACAAACACACACACTGATCTTATTAGGAATCGGGCACGAATCGCTGTGGTGAAAAATATGCAGTGACCACTACTAACTTTGCTGGGTAAACACCGAACATCACCGTTACAAAATAAATAATTTTTGGTTTGTTTACTATCCAGGAAAATCTTGGCACACAAACGTCATAGTATTTCATATAATAAGAATAACAAAAATTGTATTTCTTTATAGTGCATTTCATTTGTACGAAGAGGGCTACATTTTTGCTGTGTCTTACTCTCACGCGATAATTTCTCTAGTTGTCATTCCATCTGGCAGTTGTGTTAAAAATAATCGTACTTATTAATAAATTTTTCTACGAACTTTCCTGCGGCATATCTTAGTCGTCTGTGCCTGCGGCACAATTATTTGCCCCTATTCGCATCAGGGGAGGAATAATAACCTTATAATTACTCTATTAAGTATTGAAATAAGTATGCCTCACTCAAATGAGTATTAAAATAACTATGTCCGGCTCAAAATAAATAAACAACAATCAATAACAACGTGACAGAATTACTAAACAAACTAATAGAAATAATAAAAAGGTAACCAATATTACAATTTGACGTAATTTGGAAATATACTTTATCAGATAGCATTATATGCCCTAATATGAAAATGTCGTAATTTGAAAATATGAGCACAGCATGAACTTAATGCATAAAAGTCATGTGACTTTTCTTGGTAAATTTCGAGTAACGAGATTGATGAAAGTCTAATATACAGTTTCTCAGACGTGTACTGTGATCGATAAATGTCTAAAATTTTTGTGGACACACACATGCAAACTAATACAGACATACAGACAAGAAGGATATATAATTACGTCACCCTTGTTGTAAAACCTTGTAACTCCAGTTGTAATGAATGTGGAAAGGAGGACGGAAAATTATTTAATCTCCCACACAGTGAAAGAAAATACATTATTTTGCTTATGATTGACATAAAAAACCTTTCATATTATTTTGTTAGTATAGTTTCATAAATATTTTCGCGTTTAAAAACGATTAAAAAGTATTACAGTGACGAAACAACAAAAACGTAGTTACGAGGTTTTACAGTTAAGGTGACGATTAGCTTATATTTTCCTTAGAAAAGTATGCGTACAACATGTATTGTATGTAATCCAAAAAAAATTATTTTTAAGCTACCAACATACAACTTTCTAATTGAGACTGAATGCTAGTTGAATTAAAATATTTGGATTATCCTGCTATATTAGTTCACACTGAACAGTATTGCTGGCATCACCAACAAGTCTCACCTGAGTTTGAGACGAGAGAAGTTTGCGAGGTGTTGACAGAATGCTGGTTACATCACATCTGCGCTGCGGGTTCAAGTGCGTAGTTACAGTACGTCCCTCCTCGGGCGAAGTCACGTTGGCCTTGCGGTGTCGGATAAACGGAGGACACGTCAGTCATCTGTTCAATTGGTATGAGTCGCGCTAGTGGGTGTATCAAGGACGCTCACGAAATAAGGAAGGCCGAGGATGCACTGCAAACTCGTTCTGTCCGATGCAATAACGTGGCCAAACACGAAGTACGTTTTACTGCAATTAAATTTACACGAACTGTGGGAACCTCATTGCAACCCCTTCAAAGTGTTTAAGGCCATGCAGTTTAGTTTGTACTGTTTGTGCGAATTTTTATTTTTAACTCAAACGAGACCAGGTATCAAAAATCCACCTGGCAGTTTTGTTTAAAATCGTTTTTGCAGTGATAGGTAATTTCTTCAAAGCAAGAAATTATATTGTTTCGACTAAAAAGTCAAATAACCAGAATTTCAATAGTAAAATAATTAACTAAAACAATAGTAGTTAACTGCCTTAAAAATCGGCCAAAATCGAGATGACGATTATAAAAACAATTATCAGACAGATTTATGATAAAACAGCGTGGCCTTAAGAACTGAAATTGGAACGGTTATGCCATTATCTTGATGCTGTCGGTTTAATTTATCAGCGTATCTTTGCGTTTACAAAGCTCTTTCACGATAAATTCCAAAATATAAGAAATGGTAATTTGAGCTCGTGCTATGGAAATAAATTTGTGCAATTTTTAAGATAATAATTTTATAACAGGAAAGTAAGTTTATTATGTATAATATTTTTAATTAACTTATGAATAAAGTCTAATATTGTTGAATTTTGTTGCTACATAAGTTTTTCTTTAAATCAGTTAATTATTTTTAAGATATAAACCGTACACAAGATGCCTTTGAGTATTGTTTAAGCTCTTCACTTTAAAGTGAATGCAAAGGCGAGTAAAATTATACTACTCTTTGGGTCGCAAAGGATTGAAAGCACACGGGAACTGTCACACTAATTTTTAGTCTTTGAGAGTCGCACTGAAATAGTAAAAATTGCAGTAGTGACATCAACCAATGTGTCAAGAAGTTGGCCTACATGTTTATTGCCGGGGGGAAGGGCATTGGTGGTTAATCGATCGTTTAAAGGAGATTACTATTCGATGTCTGGTCGTCATCTCTTCCAGGATCTCACAAGTGCTTGTGTAAGATGATAAGAAGGTAGACGGAATATCATGAGGAACTGCAGTTTCTTACGTCCATTCATTCTGGTTTAGCTCCATAATCACCTCAGTAACCCTTATTCGCAGTTGTTGCTGTTTCAAAGCTGATTGCGAACCTCAAAGATTACAATTTGTGTGTCAATTTACGGATACTTCGCAGCCTCTGTGCCCTTAGTACACTGTACCAATTTACACATCTTCGTATCCTCCACAATGTGATGAACAACTTTAAACGTTATTCAGCGACAGCCTGTAGAAAATGTAAATTATACTGTCCCAAATTAAAGTTAATGACGGATATAAAATAATTTATTTACTTTTACAGAACTTTTTTTTTTTTTTTACTGGAATGTTGGGGACTGTATTTAAGGTTTCAAACGTACGATATTAAAAACAAAATATTTGATGCGTCAATTTTGAAATATTTTAAGGAAAAATACTTTTAAACTTATTTAGAGCACGCAAATAGCAATTTCAGTACAAAACATATTGTGTGTGAATCGACTAAATTTTCTGAGATATAAAAACTTTTAAACATTCAATGCTACGTTAATTATTTTGGTTGGAGAAAACTACAATTCTTTATTGACCCACTAAATATGTTGGATTTTTGGGCCAGTGTTGAGATTAGTAAATACTTAATTTTTCAATGCTTCCAATTTTAAGCCTATTTTCCCTTTCGTAAACAATATACCTAATATGTGATTATATTTTATTGTTATTGCCTAAAGTGACGATGTATTGTGGTAAATGTGTAGTTAACTAAACGCACACAAATGTTATAATAACCCTAGCGATAGTTACAAGTGTTGTTTGTAATACATTTAACCAGTAGCACACACTATTTTTCAATATTGCATACCAGAGCTATACAAATTTTAAGTTTATCTGAATAAAGTATAACCGAGAGCAAAAGGAGAACCTTATTACAAAAAAAAAAAAAAAACGTTATGGTTTTCGTCGTAGAACTTGTGTCGAAATAACTTGTATTTGAATAATTCACGGCAGCTTGCAAACTTAGTAAAGTTTGTGTGGGAACCGTTCTATTGAATTTTTAAAATTATAACTGACAAAACAATTATTAATAATTAAAAATACGTACAATATCTTAGTGTTATACGTGTTAAGAGAGCAGGTCACAGAAAATGTTAATTGTTACAAATAAGTTTTACATTAGTACGAGATATGCTTTGTTTTGTAGGCATACATAGTGACTATTTTTTACTGTACTGAAATATTTTTAGTTTTTATAGTTTTTGTATTGTAGCATGTTTTATTAAAAATTTACATAAAACGGTTTTATGCAAGAAAGAAAACCCAACTAACCGAATTGATAAAAATTCACACTAGAAACCAGTATCACGTGTTACGCCGTGACATACATACTAACGGCGTTGAATTTTTGGTATTAGAAACATATTGAATAAAAATTAACACTGTTTTAAATTTTTGGGAAATACGAAAACTAATAAAAGTAGTTTCTATGCATGTGTTGGCGTAGTCCGTGACACTCTTCTTCAAAGTGAATTTTTTATTTCGGTAAGTTGCTTGATTTTCTTTCCTTGCATAAACCCGTTTTAAGCCAATTAGGCCTAAAACATGCTATTATACAAAAACTACGACAGCTAAAAAAATTTAATTTCACTAAACATAATCGCTACGCATGGTTGTAATAAAGCAAACCACATCATACACATAAACATTATTAAAAGAATACAATTTTTTTTTCGGATAACTCCTCCTTAACATACTAAAATTTATTCGGTTGAAGAAAACATAAATCACAGAATTAAATTAACATTTATTTTCAAATTATATAACGCATTGGGTCATTTAAATGCCTATTAACAATGGAAAAATATTGTCAACTTCATTTCAATCCTTGTGGTATGTGAACAATTATTGTAGGCATTTTTGCTTGTTAATCTGGTGAATTTAGTTGCTTAGTACTTTTCGGAGGAGGAAACGATTGTGATGTCTCTATGACAGAATTTACTAAATCAATTAACATAAAAATTAAGAAATTAATGCAGACCCTATGTATTATGCACATCAGAATCGTCTCAAACGCACTTAAATAAGCAGAGTTTATTTTTAACAATGCATACATAGTACTTAACAGGGCTTATGAGATCATCTTCCTGTACGCGTGTGCGCGCAAGTGTGTGTTAGTGGGCTTGTTAGTCTGAGTGCTAGCCTGGGCATGTGTGGGTCGTCTGTAAAGCTGTTGGCTATTACACCAAGTTCCGTCAAGCTTGGTACACATACAGTAATAAATCATTGATACACAGTAAAACAAATTTGAACTTTTACAAAAAGACTTTTTGGAAACCAGTTTCAAAAAAAAATTGTTGGTAGCACTACAAAGACATTTTGTAAAATTTACAAAAAAATTGTATTTTTACAAACTTCTTTGTATATTTACAAATATTTCTGTAAATATGCAAACAAATTTTGTACATTTACAGCTTATATCTGGTTAAGTTTACAACACTTTTTTGTAGTGTTACAAAAAAAATTATTGGAAACTAGTTTCCAGAAAATTTTTTTGTAAAATTTGCTAGGTCTCCTAGGTTTATTTTGTTTCAAATCGAAAAATTTGCTCATTAACGTTTATTTTACTAGTTCGCAAAGGTGTGTACGATATTTGTAACCACTTTAAAAGGTTTCTGACATCGTACTTCCATTACCTGACTTACTACGTTCTAATATTATACAAGATTTTCCTTGTAAATGGACAAATTTTTTACTGTGTACGGGCATATGAAATTTGTGAGTTTTTTCAAGCCTTGTTGGTATATACAGAATGGTATATTTTAACATTTTGGGATCAGACATTATGAGAGTCCCGGAAATTTCGCGGATACGTTTAAGAACACGTTGGATTTAAAACTCCTTTACGCGTTAATTACTTTCACGACTGGGTCACAGTTAATGCAACATTTCCTTGAAGACTGTGAACCAATAGCAGACCTGCATGTAAACACTTACTGACTCCCGCGCTATCTTTTCCCACGTGCGGCCACTCACTGGCGCAGCAGCCAATGAACTCAAGTAGCCGAAGACAGATAGTATACAGGACTGTGGAGTCTAGCCGGCTGGTCGTTGAACCCCTGATATTTACGGGTCACTAGTAGAGATGATGGTTAGAGACACTGGAAATTCGCGGGAAAACTTAATTGTTTGCTAGGTTCCAACATGCTATGTATAACACTGAAGGTTTTGCACCTATATTGGCTATAGTTTATATGAATCACTGTGTCCCTCTTCAACAGACCCAATTAGAACTGTACAGTTTTAACTCAGAGCGTGTGTGATTTGCCATAAAACTGTTCACACGTGTCACGATTGAGACACTACAGTTTATTGGAGACTATGTTAAATATTTTCGCGATTTTCCAGTGTCTCTAATGATGGTACATCGCGAAAAAGTTTTGTGCCAACATACCCTTGAAAATGTTGTAGTTAATTGCGACACATGTGATTGGATGATGTGTGTGTGACACAACGTAGCTGTCTCTAGGCCAATAACATATATAAAATATTGCAATAGTGGGATTCATATTGGCTCAGTCAAATAGAGCAACAGCTTAACGTACAAAGGAAAGCCAATAAGTCAATCTTAAAAACTGAACGTGCGTTGAAACCTAGCAAGCAGTCAAGTTTTCCCGCGATAAACCATCATCTCTAATCACTAGATATTATCTTATTAGATATGATGGTTTATCGCGGGAAAACCTGAATGTTTGTTGGGTTTCAATGTACGTTAAGATTGCCAAAAGAATACTGACTTTCGCGTGTACGTTAAGTTGTTGCCCTGTTTGACTGAGCTAATAAGAATCCCGCTATTTTAGTATGTGACGCCTCTTATTGGTCTGCAGACAGCTACGTTGTGTCAGACGTACATCAGCCAATCGTATGTGTTGCAATTAATTACAGTGTTTTCAAGGATATGTTGGCACAAAATATTTTCGCGATGTGCCATCATATTATGTTTGAGTTATTGAAATATTTTCATACATCGTCGTTGCCGGTGAAAAACCTCCTATGTGTCATCGGTAGTGTTAAAAGATACTTCGTAATAAAATTTGTGTACGCAATTGTATTTAAGTGTACAGACTAATACAAATGAATTATGTGTATATAGTTCTGTGATAGTTTATACCCCTAACCCCTTTTTTTACTTTCCTGAAAATTTTTGAATTTTGCACATAGGAGGTTTTTCACCGGCAACGACGATATGCTTGAATAAATTAGGTAAATAAGTACTGCTTATATTTTCTTGTTTGATAGAGAGGGAAATTCTTCACCAAAAAAATATGTTATTGAGAGGAAAAACATGACATGAAAGTATTACTGAGAACGGTGAGATCTCATGTCACAAAAGCAATGCGTAGTACGGAAGAAACTGGCACGACTATTTAAGTAGGAAACGTTTCGTAATTAATATTTTATCTTGTTTTTGGCCATCATTTCTTCAATATGGCGGCCTTGGTTACAGTAAAATTGGACGGTTCTTTCAGTGTGTTGAAAAGGAATGCCAAGTAAAGATGTCTGCCAAAATTAAAATGATTGTTTATATTTTTCCCCACTAAAACACCTACAGTAATTGTACTAACATTAGATTTTCGTCAATGATCCTAATGACAAATCAGATTTTAAAATATTTAGCTATTTTTACGAATGCAATGAACGAATTAACGCATTTTACCTCTTTGAACTCTTTTTTTTTCCTTAGGTGTACCGTATTTATTTTTACCGTGTATGAACACGCAACAAGATATGCAGTCTACTTACGATTTTACTAATTACTGATGTAATGTAACTCCAGGAAAGGTGCCAGCAGGGGTATATGCAGGTCATCAAAGTCTTTTACGCTTTGTTAATAATATTTAAACGTTTTCCTTTACCTACGGCTAATTACAGATTTACACAAATGTCCAAAAAAATAGTATACTATCGCAAAATTGAATTGCACATTTATTAAAACATTATGGATTTATAATTCCTTGACTGTCACATCTCCCTCCGAGTTACCTTACATTATTTTATGTAGACTATATACCACTATATGCAAGTTATGTTCAATATAACCTACTCGTTTTTTACAATGACTGCGTTGAACATCAACAAAACTGGCCTTGTTTAGTGTTGGAAAACTGTTAATGTTACACATCTTAACAAGACTAAATATAATATACAGAACGTGGTGGTTTTACTCCACACCATTTTCGATACCATTCAAAACTTCGTAATGAGGACCCGATTGTCACGGGCGATTTCGTCAAGTACGACCTCAGCTAGATTATAAAGAGAAATACATTATTGCTACCATTTCTCTCAATGATTAATCTCCCAAAATATTCAAGCTGAGTTAAAGGAAAGCCTGTGAATATTTCTCGTTATAATAAATACTGTATGGAATAACATACTGATCTCTATTTGACCTCTACTAAATGGAGTCCTGGACGTGGAACAGATTTACGGTTACAAAACTGATGTGGACAATTTACGAAATGTTTGCCCTTGGAATCTGAACATTTTTCCCTGTGATTTTATTTTGCAATGGAAGGCAAGCTCTACGACAGTTTAACGATACCTTCCCACTATCTCCTTGAGAGTAGCCATCGTTTGATGAGAAGACGTCATCTCACACTTCGAAGCGTAGAGGATTGGTCGTCAAACAGAAACTGCTCAGCAGCTGTGATGGTCCTGATACCCGCTGGAGTGCAGAGGTTCCGATAGCGAAATCGATTTGGTGCAGGAAACGAGATCCGTTTTGCTCCTCAGTTTCGGTGCTGGATTATTTAGGAACTTTCTATTTTCACAGAACGTATTCTAAAAAAAGTGCACACTATTTGGTAGATTGTACATATATTTATGGTCAGTATGCTTCATGTTAAGTATTGCATTATTGATAGCGTAAACGGTTTCGATTTAATATACCAGTAACTTCAAAAAGTAGCCTAATGTTATTGGATTACTCAACACAGCAATTTTACCAGAAAGAGCTTGTAAACTAATTTTACAACATTTGTCAGTATAGGTACTACAATAAAAAGGTCTTAGGTCATTAAAGTGGTCTAAATTTTCCAAATACCCGAGGATACTGAAGAGGTAAATTTTTATGAAGTTTGCAAGAGTTTTTAATATTACAAAATGTTTTTTTCGGAAACTAGTTTTTAAAATATGTTTCTTGTAAACGTTCAACATTAATTTTTCTGTGCATGCCACGGAAATATGTTTTGCAGTTAAGATTTTTTGGTACCGTAAATATCCGCCAAGCATGCATGTATCAAATATCACACGGGTGTAAACTCTATAAGCTATGAGAATTTCTCTCATTTTTATTTTAATATGCACTGTACATTGCTTTATCAACCACCCCTTCACCTCCACCCTAACGAGCAAACTTCCAAATTTTGTCTGGAAGATTTATTTTGTTAACCTTTTTTTAGTCTTATTCCATTCTAAAGCGGATGTTTTCATTTTTTTTCTGATGTGATAAATAATGTGGAAAATGAAAAATTAATTGTTCGCCAGCATACAACATGGCTAAAACATATTTATAGTTTCAAAAAGAGCTCTTAACTACATAACATGAACGCAAGGAATTTGTTGTAAATAATGAATACATCCGCCATTTTGAAAGGATTGTAAATTTTTCTAAAAGTATTTTTGTTTGAGGTCATAAAACATGTCTTTGTGCACGAAAAAAACTTAAAAAAATATTTTATACTGATTATTTGTTGACCAGAGCGATTAATTTTTAGTATCGCAGCTAAAGTCATAGGATGCTTGTAGTACTTGTTTTTAATTTTTGGCTGAGCAATGTTTATTTAAATCCTTACTAAACGAGGTGAAACATGACACAGTTTTAACCTGTTTACTGCACGCAACAATATTCCCTCAGAATTAATTTCTTCCATGTTTCATTCAAATTAGTACCTGTATTTGAGGAGTTAGGCGGGTAAATTATCAGTAACACGCTCTGTGGATGACAGCTAACTCTCTCGCTCTCTCACTCTATCAATCTCTCTCCCTCTCCACGACTTTTTCATTCCCTCTCTTCACCTTCCCGCACCCATTAAAAATACACAAACGGCTAATGTAAGCTACGATGTCGAGCGTACGACTGGAAAACATAATTGTCAATAAAATCTGAACTACTCGTCCGAATTCGGTGAGATTTGTTTGCCAAGTATAAATTTTATCAGTGGACGTTTATTTATTTAGCACTATGCGGTTTTATGCTTCACTTTCGAGTAAAAAAATTAAAATCTGTTTCAGATAAATATGAGACTGAAACCACTAAATCTACAAAAATGTATAATTGTAATTTTATAATTTTTAATATCGTAATATCTAACCCTCTTTGTTTCAGAATTAAAAAAAAAAAACACTCTGCCCGAAAGGTTAACAGATGTTTGTGACGTCTGTATATATTCATGAGGTGGCTATCGAGTGTGCTACCATATCTAATAGGCCATTCTCGGGTTGGTACAGTTGACGTGAAATACAGCTTACCTTGCAACGTATCCACGCCATTCCACTGTACGTAATAGACATGCACGTTTAAATGAAGCGCTTTACACAGTGAATCCACGCACACAAAGTTGTAAACCATCGTATAAGAACAAAAATATAAATGAACATCTACAGGTAATCTCAAGTGAACAAATGTGAAATACATTATTAATCATATTGTCATACAACAATTAAATTTTACTAGGCGTTGTTTTCATTGGTATACTTAGGGCCGTATCTATAAACGTCTTTCGAATGACAACCAACTGCTATCCCCATAGAGAAAGCATTGGTGAGCAGTTGCTTGTCAATCGAAAGCCGTTCATAGATACGGCCCTTAGTCTTTGAACACATTTATGTAACTTGCACTGTTTATTTCACAATTTATTAACGTTTTATGGAATTTGCTAATGATAAATATGTTTCAATTAATATATTTTTCTGTCCAAGCTCAACCCAAAATATCTAAAGAACCAATGTTTACAACTAACAATAACACAAATTTCAGTCAACATTTAAAGATATTTCGTTGCGATTTAGGATTTTAGTTGTATATTTAACTTAGGGGAGAGTTATTTTCGGTTTTGATTCATAACAATTAATAAAATTGTATTATCCTAATTTTCTCTTTGACGAAGCATATGATATTTTCTTGCTAAACTGCTTGGCATAAATAATTATTGAATCTTTCATTAATTTGTCGTGCATAATCATTGCAGGAGAATTCTAAGTTAACTTTCAAGAATCTCATTGCAATGATTATGCATGAAAAATTAATTTAAAATTTTATTACTATTTATGTCAAGCAGTTACCAAAAATTATCATCCTATGCTTTGTTGAAGAGAAAATTTCGAATAAATGTTATGGCTCAAAAACTGAAAATATTGTAAAATTGTTTAACACTCCCACTTAAGGGCGTGGTCTACCACAATTTTCATTATCATTATTTTAATTTTTATTTGTACCAGATATTTTTTTTTCTAATTTTAGACACGAAATGTGACTAAATTTGGCTCTTATGAAATTTTTTTATGTCTCATAGTTTTCGCGTAATGGCTTGTTAAAGTCATATTTTGTATGTTTCCGTTTTAACGACTACACTAAAAACAACTGATATACCAAACTCAAAAAATCACAGCGAATAAAGACATTGCAGGTTAGAGTGACATGCTCATAAAATTATAGAATAAAAATTATTTGTATTTTTAAAAATATATAATGAATTTTTTAATTTTTTATTTTCAGTTTCAGCATTTTTTAAAATTGGAATAATTTTTATTCTTTATTTTTGTGAGCGTGACATTGTAGACTGCAATGCCTTATCCACTGTGATTTTTTTTTTTTTAGTTTGATATATCGGTTGGTTTTATTGTAGTCGTTAAAACGGAAACTAGCAAAGTATGACTTTAACAAGCCATTGCGCGAAATTTATGAGAGATAAAAATTTTCATATGAGCCAAATTTAGTCACATTTTATGTCTTAACTACCAAAAAAAATATCTGGTACAAATAAAAAAAATGGTGATGAAAATTGCGGTAGACCGCGCCCTTAACAAGTTCTCTTACCTAGAACTTAAACTCTGTGTGTGACACATTACGGTACTGTACAATCCAAACGTCAGGGAGGACTTCTCTTTGATAATGAAGGATTAATGTTACATTTAATTTGATATTGTTACCAGTGTTGTACAATTAAGTTTTACGATTTGAGATGTAACGTGCGTAAAACATCATTGTAAGTAAGTCAGTCTTAAATAAAGAGATTTTGGCATAACCAGTGGCACTGGCTCTTAAAGTGACCCTTAATATTTCATATTTTTAGAAAACCATGGAATACTGAAATTGGAGGGCAGAACTCATTGGAATCGAACACATGTACTTCCACACAAGACTAGTATTGAATCACTAAACCAAATCGCTCAGTAAGTTAACGCAAAAAAAATTGTGTACTTAATGTGAAAATTAAACCTTCAAAAATTTTCGGTGACCTCACTGCTCGAATTTAATATGTTCCTCTTACATCTTAATCAAAATTCTAGTACTTTTCCATCCCCATCGTCAGTTCAAATGAACGAGATCAACATGTTTACTTCCAGGTTGAATACATTTTTTTTATAAAACCCATTTAAATACTACAGTTACTTGTGTAAAACAACCCAGAACAACCCAAATATAGGAATTGTTTCATTGATAACGGCTGATTTATTGCATTGGTAATAAAATTACGTGATAAATAACTATATAATTTCTAAAAATGACTTTTAGATTTTTTTTTCTGTCGTGAGAATATTTTTGAATCAGTTTTGTGTTAATTTACCACATAAAATGTATTAAAAACAAGACTGCTATACTCATAAAAATTATTAGTATGAATAAAATATATTCGTGTTGGTACATTTGCCCTTTATTTATTGTTGTATCAAAGAGAGAAAAGTTTTTGACATTTATTTGACTGCATAGACGCTGTAGACTATTACGGATTTATAAAAAATACCCGGAAATAAAAATCGTGGAAGCCAACACCATAACTATAAACCAACTTTAAAACATATTTTTAAGTTTCAAAGTGGTGAAAAATTACATTTGGCAAAGCTACAAATTTGAAGAATGTGCTGTATTTTTTCTATTGACTGTAGTACAGTCGATTTTGTATCCGCGCAAATGTAAAATTTTATTCCTTCATCTGAAAAATTAGGAGATTCGTCGAGGCATATAAAAACTAGAAAGATTGCCGTTTTCGGTATTCTGAAATTTTACTGTATAGTAAAAAAAAATCGTATTTTCATAAAACATTATAAGCTACTATATATTAAAAATATTATCATTGGCACTTTTATTTTAAAAAATATAGTTTAAGTATTAACAAAAATAATATTAATTTCTGCACAGTAACTAGCGTGTGTCTTATAATTTGACGAACATTAATAGACAATTATTTTGGCTGTTTACTCGTAGGTCTCTCTCATTTTTTTTTTGCAAAGAAGAGTTCCGGCAAGTTCAAGAGCATAAAAGAAAACTGCCGACAATTAATCGCAAGATAAAGCTTGCTAAGTTATTACATTTTTTTTTTGGAAGGCAGCATGTCACTGCGGAGAAAACAATTAAGGAAACAATTCGTTAATTAATTAATGCCACAAGCAGAAGTTACAAGCCGTGAAATGAGTTTGTAGTTCCTTTTATAAGCGCTTTACTAAATACAGTGATGATTAATGCGTGAAATAAATTAGCCGATTATTTTGGCTTTGAATCAATGATAATTATTTCATTGTTATATGTTTTTTTTAACAGTAAAAAATTTTAAGACGATAGCAGAAAAAAAAAACAAATAAGTTAAAAGTGAGAATCGACCTTGTCGGTTTGACCGGCAAGTTTGACGACGCACGAGATATGTTGATCATGTCAATTTTCAGTAACTGAAAAACATTGACTTTATTTATACTTACCTTGTAATTCAGTAATCCACGTGTGTTAATTGACAATTTTACGACACGAGCACTGTAAACATCACGTTTCTTCGCCATAGTCTTACGTACTAAACAGAGAGACAGGTATGAGCAGTCCAACTTACCTCGTGCTACACTAGTGTACTCAAGTAACCGGCGCCGTAAGTCAAGAAATTGTTCCTAGTTTTGTTATATTAATTTTACTTGTCTACATCTGAAATTAACACATTGAGATAATATGTATTTAATTTTCTACGCGGCTTGTTTTATCAATATTATATTCAGTTTTCATTGTGTTGTTTCAGGTTAAATGTTGATAATTACTTTATTGTAATTTGAACATGTTACTGTTGTTCCGCCATGTTGGGCGGATTATATTTTAGTTTATATCCTTGCTCGCCTTTCGAATTAACACCCGTGCTTTTTTCGTATGTGCGTTCAGTCGGCTTCCTGCATCATGTAAGAGTCAGTCTTGTTATTCGTCATTGTAAATGTGTAATGGGTCGTTTTGCTGCAGGACTTGTAATTGATTAATTTTGGGCGCCCATTTAGTTTGTTGTTTGTAATCTTCTTACGTTGAAGTCCTGTAGCATGATGGCCCACGTCCTAATCCCTCGTTTGTGTGTTTTTGCAGTTTGTTATTTTTTTCTTGATCAGTAATTTAAAGTAACTTTCGCGTTGGGGTTTTTTTTTTTTTTTTTACAGTTTCACTGTTGGTTATTTCTGTAATTTTTTCAGCGAGAGAGAGAGAGAGAGAGTGTGTGTGTGTGTGTGAGGCAGACATAAAATACAATAGTTCAATTTTGTTGGCGTGTTAATTTTTAACTATTGGCGTGCAATTTTGAATATTAGAATTTTGCAGAGAAAGTAAATTATTGCAGATAGCTACATTCTTTAAAGCCTAGGTTAAATTAATGTTAGTAATGTGATTAAATATTTTACATGCACTTTATTGTGCCCGCCTTTAGGAGAATGTTTGGAGGGGTGTTATGGATCATGTGCATACTACCGAGGTATGGGACTTGGTAGGTTATGATGTTTGTGTGCGTTTTGGGGCGTGTGTCCCCGTGGTTTGTGTGTGTTTTGGGGCGTGTGTCCTCTGAAGTTAACCACCTATATATATATATATATATATAGGGGTTTTTCAGATTTGTAAATGTATTGTGGTTGGCTACTGAGGCATGGAACTCAGCATGGTTCTTGTTATCGTCCAATTAGTTTCCTATAAGGATAGGGCTAATTCTTGTGTAATTTTGTATTGTCTTTTCTATATCCAGTTCAATAATATCGTCTAGGGCTGTTTTGGTGTTAGTTACAGTACAATTTAACGTGATAGTTTCTCACGCATTAAAATGTAAACGGTCTATTGAATTTCAGTATACTTAATTTTATATTTTGTATTTTCCGTTTCTAGTGTTTCTTTTAATGTTGACAATTGAGATTTGTAAAATGTTTAAGATTATGTTTATGCTCTGCTAAGCTTGTTTGATTTTGAGTTTTGAATAAATCACTGTTGCGGTTAAAACCCAGAACTTTATGATCTTTTTCTTGAAGAAAATCTACTGTTTACATTTTCGTGATTGGAATGTTAATGTGATTTTGATTCCAGCTATTGCCGATATTTATCTGTTAAATTTTACTGAGGTGTTCGATTTGTTTAGAGTAAGGGTTACTTTTGCCCTCGCACCCTCGCAAATCTATAAGGATTCGCAACCCACCTTACCTTGGTATTTGTAGTTTGTTTTCGTCACCATTAATTGAGGTGCTGGCCCCTAAGTAGGGGACGGTACATGTGATGAGAGTAAACATATATCAGACAACATCCAGGGTGCGTTGTTTGTTGTTTGAAAGTAAATACGAGCTTCTCAAGGTGTGAATAACTACCACGAAAGAAATAATGGGCAAATATGTAATATACGGTGAGATTATGGCAAACTTGAGAGATCATGCTATCATCAAATACTGTTACTTCTGAAAACCTCATATAATGCAACATAAGTTACATTGACTTAAAGACTTTTCGATTTGAACATACGTGGCCGCAAGTCAACAATTAGTACATCTTAATATAAAAATCAGCGGCGAAATGTAACAAGACATTACCAAAACGGAGGCTTAGTGGAAAGTAAATTCCTCCATTAGTTCGTAACTCTTTTCGAAACTATGTAAATTATTTGAAATATTGCTGTTATTAACATTTCAGCTTTTAAAATCGGCGTTATTCAAAGTAGTTAGCAGAGGAGAGGTCATAAATTGTAGTTTGTCGGACATCGAGGATTTGTCCCAGTAGGTGACGGTAAAACTGGAAAACCTGCATAATAAATCACATGCGCGTCACATGTGCTGTTTTAGAAAACATCTAAGGTGAACATCATCGTCGTTTGAATAAAACAAATAGACGTGAACCATAGACTGACTGGTCTTTGGCTATTGTGTCATTGAACTTAGATATTTGACTGTAAATATAGATAATGATGCTTTCTTGTTTCTACCGTTGTTTTGGATAGTTATTTTTTAAGCTTAAACGAGAGAAGATATCAAAAATCTGTTTGGCAGACTAGTTAAAAAATTTTTTTTATTTTGGCTGTGTTAGCTACTTTTTTAGACAAGAAATTATGTGGAATTAATTAAAAAGTCGATTAACCATAATTTCGTTAATTTAATAATTAGCTCATACGATAGTATTTACTGTCTTGAAAAATCAGCCAACATGGAGAAGACGTTTTTAAACAAAACTGCCAGAGAGAATTTTTTATCTGCTCTCGTTTAGGCGTAGCAACAATAGCGTTTATAGGAGTACAGACACTTTAACAGCCACGTCAACGACAGGAATTTCGCAGGAAAATGACGTTAATTTGAGTCTCTAGAAAATAGTTTTTTTTTTTGTAAAATAAATGTTTGTGCGTATTCTAATACATCGGCAATTAACTGTTGTAGAAGAAAGCTTCTATGTATGTATCTAAGTGATCAATCCTATCAAATATTGCACAAGTATTTGATCCACTGGGACTCATCGGTCCAGTAACATTATGGGCAAAAATATTTCTTCAGAAGTTGTGGGAACTCAAAATTGCATAGGAATAATATCCACCACTCAGTTTAGATTCAGCATGGAAACAATTTTTACAAGAGTTAGCATACTTAAGAACATTATTTGTAACTCGCAGAGTTATCAAATATAATGCTAATTCACAAATGTTCGGATTTTGTGATGCATCAGAAAGGGTCTATGGAGCATGCAACTATATCCGAAGTAAGAGCTCAACAGGTGAAATTGTATCAAGATTATTGTGTCTGAAGTCAAGAATAGAGCCTCTCAATAAACAAACTCTGCCTCGGTTAGAACTTGGTGCAGCAGTTTCGCTTTCAAGGCTAATACAAAAGGTCGTTGAATCTCATCAGTGGACTGTAGCTCAACCTATTCTCTACACAGATTACTCAGTAGTGCTACACTGGTTAAGATCTCCTTCACCAGAATGGAAATCTTTCGTTGCCAACCGAGTTGCAGAAATACAAAGATTAACACGCATTTGTGAATGGAGACATGTTAGATTAAATGAAAATCATGCAGATCACATTTCAAGAGAATTGGCACCATTAGAAATTATGAACATGAAGAGGTGCTGGCAAGTTCCATCGTGGTTGAATGATATCAACGACTACAATGTTGCAATTCCAGAAAAAAAGTAAGGAAACTGTTACATCAAATTCCATTCAATTACACAACATAGGAAACAATTTTTTGTCATTTTAAAAATTGAACCAAGTTAACCTATTGTCTCAGATTCATCCACAACATAAAAATAAAAATCCACAGAACACATGGATCATTATCAGTTCAAGAATTACAACATGCACAAATATGTTTGTTAAAATTGGTTCCAGCAGAAGCTTATAGTAAAGAATTTCATGTTCTATCTAAGGAACAAGTATGCAGAGCAAGTTAAAAAGTCTGAACCCATTTCTGGATGAAAACCATCTCATAAGGTTTTCGGAAGAATTCAATGCTCAGAATTACCATACGACCAAATGATCCTATAATTATTGCAAATAAAACTAACATGATGTATCTGATAGCTAAGCAAGAGCATTTAAGATTTCATTATGCAAGTCCACAGCAATCACTGGCGTCACAGTGACAGAAATGTTGGCCAGTATATGGACGTAATATAGCAAAAAAGATCATCCATCAATGCATTACATGCTTAGACATACTCATAAAGCATCAGAACAAATGATGGGAAACCTACCACGAAAAAGAGTGACACCAAGCCGTCCATTTATACATAGTGGTGTAGATTTTTGTGGACCAATCAACGTCAAGACAGGCCAAAGACGTGGAAGTTCTACAGTCAAGGCGTGTACAGCAATCTCCATTTGTTTCGCAACTAAGGACTTACACATTGAACTGGTCAGTAAACTTATCTCCGAAGTATTTTTGGAGCTATGAAGCGGTTTATGGCTGGACGTGAACATTGTGCTCACTTATTCTCAGACAGTGCCAGCAATTTCAAGGAAGTTATTATAGATCTTTATGAACTTCACAAATTCATGATTTCTCAGTCACACAAAAAACAATTACAGTACAAGAATTTCTTTTGAATCAGAATGTACAATGACATTTCATTCCTCCTCAATCACCACACTTTGGAGGACTGTGAGAGGCAGCAGTCAAATCGTTGAAAAATCACATGAAACGCATTGTGAGAAATACTTGCCTCAGTTTCGAAAAGAGACATATACCTTGTTAACACAAATTGAGGCATGCATGTATTCACGGCCAATCACTCCACTATCATCCTATCCAAATGACTTGTCTCCGCTAACACCTGGCCATTTTCCCATTGGCAATGCAATCACCGCCATATTGGATTTTGATCTAAGGTCATTGCCAATAAACAGACTTTCTAGGTGGCAGTATGTACAGCAACTTTCACAGCATTTCTGGGATCGTTGGTCCAAGGAATATTTGACTATTCTTCAACAACGATCAAGATGACATAAACGACAACCCAACGTTCAACATGGTGATTTAGTTTTGTTGAAAGATGAGAACATCCCACCTCTTTAGTGTAAAATGATCCGCACAGTAGACCTTCACCCTGGTACCTATGGTCTTGTGCGAGCAGCTACTATTCGTACATCGAATGGAACTTCACAAAGGGCCATTAACAAGTTTTGTCCTTTACTAAAAGAAACACTAAATGATAATACATGACAACTTATGCAACTTATGGGATTGAAGAAATTTCTTTAATGTTGGCGGCTTATGTATAACAGATTATTTAGATTGTAACTTCTTTGGGAATGTGAAAGAACAAGTACATTGCAAGTAATAAATAAGCAAAATGTGTTAGCAATATATACATCAGCATTTTTTCTTATTATAACTGAAAATAATTTCATAACAACGGGCTTTTTCACATGGAAAAAAGTACTAGCTAACCCTAAAAATATTAAACTGTGGTTTAATTAATATGCATTATACAGTTAACAGTTTTGATACACAGGTTGTTGCAAAATCGCAGGTCTATACTTTTGGGGAATACTCCACACACATATAGTAGAGTAACAAAAAATGTTCGATGAACATAGGACCGAAAACGCACTGTTACTGAACTACAGGTCTCATGACTTCAGTGCATGGATGACGACATATATAACGTTGCCCTGGGATGCTACATCGGACAATGTCTACAGTAAAACTATACACAAACCGTCGGGTATTTTGTTGCTAATAATAGCTGCAATGTCATTCCACAGCCCTCATAGTACACATTATACATCATTAACTGTGAACGGTAAGGCAGAAACAGTGCATTTTCGAATACATGTACATGAAATGATTTATTCATTTATTTATTCGATCCTTTAGGTAAGAGAATTGTTTCTCCAAAATGCTGGCATGAAATTTCGCCACATACTATTTTTATGAATGTATGTGTTTATATGTATACAACATCTTGTTTATACATGTACCAATATATACACAATTTTCATTCATACACACGACTATAAGCGCACTGTCATAATTGTCATTTATGGCATTGCAAATACATGCCAATCCTTGTCTGTCAATCAAATAAACCTTCCTTTATCAGTATTGGCAAGACGGTTCGAAGTTCCTTTTTGTAATCTTCTGTCAAATATGATGAGGAAGATGATGGTGCTGAATCGTCCATCATACTGTCCATATCTGGAATACAGTCCGAATTTGCAGTCATCATGGGTCTGAGACATAAGAAAGATATCATCTTCAAAAAGCCCCTGTTCTTAAAATCCTTTTGAAGTTCATCCAAGGACGGACACTTAACTTTGCACCCAAGTCTGGTGAGAGTGTTAGATAAGGAAGAGTAGTAACACTCGATTAGGTTGTCCATGTAACGACTTCTCACCTCTGGGGTTGGGCTGGTGTACATAAAATAATGAAGGTCTAAAGCAGGTGATCCGTAGTAGCAGCACTGGAAGTCTAAGAAGATCATGTCTGAAACTTGTCCATCTTCATTGTACTTAAACATCATATTGTTTGTCCAAACATCACCGTGAGTAAACACGTTGAATCCCTGATTGTCTCTCTCCACACATCGGGTGAATTTTTGTGTCACAGTTTCACTGAGTTGACGTAGTTTTTCGGAGTACATATGTCCACTGTCAGGCCACGTCTGTACAGTCTCAGTGACAGAATTTAATGCTTGTTTAACCATATTCATACAGCTATCTGCTGCCTGCACATACATATGAGTCGGAAAATTGTCAAATATTTTCTGATCTTCATATTTTAGAGCTACAGAAGCTGCATGAAACATTCCGAGACGAGAAACTACTAATTTGCTGTGGTCTAGATCCAAGCCGGGAATCCTCTGTGCCATTTTGTAACCTGACTGGCAAAGGTCCTCCATAACGATGTTCTGGGGAGGATTTGCCGAGAATAGATAACATCTAGGTGCAAGGAGAACTTGCTTACCAAACGTGGATGGATTGAGAAGCTGCTGCATAGCAGGCATTATTTTACACAAAAACTTCAGCTTCTGTTCTGAATACGTTCATCTCTGTGGTCAGTTTATTCATGTTCTCATTCTCTAGAATAGCTTTTACAATGAGTGACTTTCTACAGTCTGTTAAATCATATCCGTTGTCGACCTCGTATTCTACAGTAATCCTGTACATGACACTCGCATAGTTGTCTCCAGGTGAAGTGGCAGCTCGAACCTGTATCTGCTTCACTTTAATCCGGTTCTCTTCAGTTTCCCTTAGAGCACGTGTGATGAATTGTTCATCAAGCCAGTTTGGTATTACTACCTGCGAAGTCATGGTCGTCAGAATGAACTGCCTGTAACATTAAAAATATCAGTTGTAACCTTAAATGCCCAATTATATGCAATATATTTACACAAAAAAACAACCATATGTGCGTCTCTTAGATCTGTCAGTTAAAAAAGCAATACATAACGTAAAATTATTACTCTTTATTTTTAAAATTGTAATACGACTTACAAGTATATTTGAGCTGAACAACTACTTGCAGGCGTACAGAATTGTTACGAAAATAATTAATCATATAAGAAAATTCGAAATTTTATAATTTAAATATTTGTGTTTTAATGAGGTAAAATTTCTAAGTAAAGGTTCCAGACTTACAGTTTTAATGTCATTAGAAAATTTTTAATTAATGCAGAATCAGAATGTCCACTCATAAAATACTGCTTAAAGGCAGGGAGTTTAAGTACGAAGAGAATTAATTGTTTTCCATGAGCTTATGACAAAAACTCACACAAATAATTGCATAAGTTTGTATTTGTTTACATGTATATATGAGTGTGTGTATGCGTGAGTGTACATGTATTCAACAAACTTTTACGAACACAGTGAAATTGTAAATGTCATTTTTTGTACTACAAAAAGTAAATAATTTCAATTCTTTTTAAGTCAGATTCGTAAATTAAGTTCAATTATATTGATGCATGAGGAAATACGTGGTAGCGTATTTTTTATGATTTTAATTTTTTAACATTAATAATAAATCAATTATATATGTCGTACTTAATACAGCTCCGAAACGTATACATCATGAAACAGGAATATGAAGACGAACGTATTTGAGGAACATATTTGGAAATAATAATGAGTACAATTAGTAAGACAAAATTCCTCGCAGAATTTATTATATACATAAGCAAACATGACATTGTCATATTGCTTAAACTTCAAAGTCAAAGACAAACAACGTTTCTACGAATTCAGATTCTGTAGAGTGTTTGAAATATGAAAATATCTTAAAATTAAGTGTAAAAAATTTTGAAGTATCATTAGGACTGTTACTGCTGATGTAACTTAGCAGTTTCCATACAATTTATATAACTCATATTCGAGTTAAATTTAGCTCGAAGGAAATCATAACCTTTTTGTTACTTGAAGTTTACAGTTAGAATATAGGGTAAACATATGAAATAATGTTATTAAAAAACTAACATTCATAATGTATATTTATGCATAAGAAAATTAGTGCAGATAAATACTACTGAAAATAAATGTGTATGAAAGGGACGGAAATATGTCGTGACAAATATAGTCTGTACTACACGACATACCTAACGATAAAAGTATTGTTTTAGTTAATTGATCATTATGTGTTTTAAGCTGTTGTAATATAAAAGAGAAATATTAAATTAGGAAAAGTATTTAAAGATTAAGTTATATGTGACCAAATAATGTAAATTTAAGTTATCAGCAACTAAATCAATAACAAAATTCTTGCAAATATTGTAACAGTCATAGACATCTACTACAGAACTTTAGTGTACAAACACGTTAAAAAAGTACTAGGTATGGTTACATATTACACAGTGTTCATGTAATCCAAATTATATTTCTAAAAAAGTTTTTACTTAAAAGATTACAGTATGTATTACATTTAAAAAATTTAAAAAAATTCATTAATAAAAATAAATAACTAACAAATAGTGAGTCTCACATAAATAAATATTTTCAATATTATGCGTATAATGAATCTAGAAAATACTGTGCTAGAAACTTTTCTAAATATATTAACATTTAAATACAAGTTTTTGTACTTTAACGAGATAATGGCTGTATTAACTATCAAACATTTTACAAACAACTTAATACATTGGAGGGTACGTTTACGTATTTAAATGTGGCCGACTTTTACTGGTTAACCATGTAAAAAGTACTATTATATTTTAACTATTTATACAATTGTTGAAAGTAATGGAATTTTATCCCAAAACCGTTACCATAAAAAATTTACAATTATATATTCGTAGCATATTTAAATACAATTTTATTGAACGTTACTGCTGTCAAAAATTAAGATAGAGCACAGTGTATAACAAAAATTGTTTATTTACTTACTAATGTTTGAAAACTATAACTGCACAATCAAATTTTCTCAATTTTAATTAATCTTGCAACAATAAAACTAAGTATATTTTCAAAATCTGATAGCAAAAATAAGTTTAAGATAGTTTACTAGCGCATTGCGTTATTAAATACATTCTTACCTGAAATTCCCGTCCTTGCATTATTTTTACGAGTACACAATTGCCTGTCTGAAAAATTCTAATAAAAGTAAAACTGTAAATGAGGGTATTTAAATTAGCAATTAATTTTTTTATAATTATTAAAATAATAAATCTGTGTTCTGAAATATTTCAAATTAATGGACATTTATTATTAAACACAGCATTAACTAATAACATTCTAGTCACGTAACGCAGATTTCTCGTTTAATCCAAAATAAACTTAAGGCCAATGTAAAAAAACTAATAGGTTATGAGCAAAATAAAAGTCGCTGTACTAAAACATACTCATGTATATGGAGTTCTAATAAATTCGTTTGTATTTTCCCTGACTGTCCCTTGAGGCAACCCATATAATCAAGAAATGTTCAAATAATGACCACACCATTCGGATGATATGAACTCGGTAGTTAGAGCAGAATAAAAGAAGCGTCAAATTTGTTATTACTAATCGCGTGCACCGAATTATAAAATTCCGAAAAATTTTACTTCTGAAATCTTGCAGATTAAAAATTGTTCAAAAAACAACTTTGTAAATATTATAACATGTAATTAACATTACACTTAAAAGACAAGACAACTTTCTAAGTGAGAATGGGAATACATGTGTACTAATGTTAGATATTGTTACGTGTATATGTATATATATATATATATATATATATATATATATATATATAGAATATTCATGGGCAATAGGTAAAAATTGTGAGATTTTAATTCATTATGAAAAATGAGGTAGTCACATTAAGCAATTCACGCCTAGCGCTATTTTGAAGGGAGATATTAACCCTTGAAAATTGATTTTAAATTTTTTTTTGGCAAAATATCGGAAACCACGAGGAGATTAATTAAAATATCTCCCCTTCACGAAAATTCTGTGTGTGTGAAAATAACAGGGGTTGCACCCACTTATTGACCACGACTTTTGTGCAATTGGGTTTTGTGAATATTTTATGTTGCCTTTCTTAACATTACAACCTAAGTAACAAAAAAGTTCATCTTATTGCAAGTCGCTAGAAAGCACCATTTACAAGAGAAAAAATCATACAAATAGTCAGTGAATGCAGTACAATTGTGAGGTGAGCACTACAACCTGTAAAAAGCGATTATAGCATCCGAACTTCGCTTGCTTTTTACATAAATTCACATCTGAAATGCGCCAGAGATGAAGGTATGTGCTGGGCATAGGTGTGTATGGAGCTGTAGCATTTAAGTTTTCTTTGTTGAGGTTTCCTTTATTTAAATTTGAGACACGCTTTTGAAGACCTGCAGTACAAGGTGCATTTTTCTAATTACGAAATGCATTTACATGTATTCTGTGCGTACTTCACTGCGAGTGTAGCAGTTGTTGCCTACATGCCAGGTATTGTTGCCACAGTGCATTTTATTGTAAATAGAGAATTAGTTTTGTAGTGGAGTTGAACGTTTCGTCTGACAACCAAGTTCATTAGAGATACAAGGAGACTGGACAGGAATCGTCTATGGTCTTTGTTAAGGATCCGTTCCGGCATTCGTTTTGGTATACTTATTGTTTTCAAACCAGTAATTACAATTACACAAAAATACACATGACCTTAATGGAACACTTTAATAATAAACTGTTTCTGAGAACATAAATATATTTATGAGGGTTACTTGGTTTTCTGTCATGTAAAAACCCCTGTTGCAAAATTGGTCGTATGACCAAGGATTATTTGTGTGTGAATTCAATTAAGGCGACATGACAGTAGTTTGTTCATAACAGCTATTCGGCTATTTGTAATCCCAAAGTTAAAACCGTAGATGTTAACTGCACGAGAACAGGCATTGCAAATAATCCAGTAACTGTTCAAAGTGGCGACCACATACTTTGATACACAACTGACAGAGACGCACAATCGAGTGTCTTATACGATCAAACATGTGTTGGGTGTTGCGAGTGTTAGTACAAGCATCAATAATGCGGGCGCGAAGTTCATCAACCGTGTTGATGGGGGGCCTCGTATACCAATGTCTTGAGAGGACTCCACAGAAACAAATCACATGGTGTCAGGTCTGGGGAGCGTGGCTGCCACCTCACAGGTCCGCCTCTGCCTACCCATCGCTCACGGCAGTGGCAGTAAGATGGTCACAATCTTCCAAACTGAATTGTGCAGGGGCTCCATCCGGCTGGTACCATATAAGCAGACGTGATTGACAGTCCACATTCTCCACCAGAACTGGCAATGTGTCCTTTCAAAACTGTCGATAAAGGCAGCCAGTCAAACGTGCCGGCAAAAAGTATGGCCGAATGAGGTTGTCGCCGACAATGCCGGCTCAAACGTTTATAGCAAATGTCACTTGATGGTGGTGTTCAACCATTGCATGTGAATTTTCGTCGCACTAAACGTGACTGTTTTACAGTTGAAAATGCCATCACGCGTAAAATAAGCATCGTCGGTCCACAGAATATAGCGAGGAAAGGCAGGTTCGTCTGTGCATTGATGCAGAAACCAGCATACGAAATCGACTCGTGGCTGAAAATCAACTGGTTGTAATGCTTGAACCTTTTCGTGTTGGAACGGGTGTAGCTGTTATTCATGCAGAATCCTCCGCATACTTTGGTGGCTCGAATGCATTATGCGAGCGATTCCACGAATGCTACTTGATGGTGAATTGGCGACGCGTTCCAACATTTCCTCCTCAAACCTGGCTGTTCTGATGTTGAGTCTCAAGCCGGTGTCATACCTGTTCGCTGTAAATGTTCCGATCTCACGTACCCGTCTGTCCACAGACGAGAACATGCGATGCCCTGGACAGCGTCTGTTTGGAAATGTCTGTGCACAAAGATGCTGTGCTCCTCTTGCGTTACCTTCAACAACATCATACATGAGATTCATTTCTGCCATTTCTGCGTATGTGTACTGTCTGTCCATGTTGCGCACCGACAGTGCAATGCCACCCTGACACACATGCTAGCGATGCTTCGTGAACGATACGCGCGCTACTGTTGCGTACGACCAGCCTTGCAACGCGGGTTGCTTACCTGACAGGCAACCAAGGGCACCGTAGCCAATCTTTTTACGTTATCAAATACAGTTTATCATTAAAGTGTTCCATTAAGGTTTTGCGTATTGTTTTTTTTGTATGTGTGTATTACTTATTTGAAAACATTAAAAATACACAAGAGAATGCCGGAATGGATCCAATTCCTTTCCAGTTTCCTAGTATCTCTAATGAACTTGGTTGTCAAACGAAACGTTTAGCTTCACTACAAAAAAAATCACTATTTACAATAAAATGCGCTGTGGCAGCAATACAATACCTAGCATGAATGCAAACATTGCTACACTCGTCATAGAGTACGAACAGAATATTTCTAAATGAATTTTGTAATAAGAAAAATGCACCTTGTGTTGCAGGTCTTTAAAAGCGTGTCTCAAATTTATGCCAAGGAAACGTCAACAAATAAAACTTATATACTACAGCTCCCTACACACCTATGCCCAGCACATACCTTCATCTCTGGCGCATTTCAGATGTGAATATACGTATCAAGCAAGCGAAGTTCGAGGGTCAATGATACTATAATCGCTCAGTACAGGTTGTAGTGCTCACCTCACATGTGTATTGCATCCACTGACTATTTGTATGATTTTTCTTTCTCTCGTAAACTGTGCCTTCTAGCGACTTGCAACAAGAGGAACCTTTTTGTTACTTAGGATATAATGTTCAGAAAAGCAACATAAAATGCTCACAAAACCCTACGGCACAAATTTTGCGGTCAATGAGAGGGTGGCCACCCCAGTTATTTTCACGAAGGGAAGAATTTTAAGTTGTGGTTTCTTCTCTGGTTAAAGATCTCGGTAACACTAATCATTGTACGCAGATTTGTAATTTATCTCCACGTGGTTTCTGACATTATTTCTAAACCGATACAAAAAATTGATTTTCAAGGGTTGAAATCTCCTTTAAAAAATCTCGCTATTTGTACCTGTAGTTCAGGAACATCCTGCGTGTGTGTTTATGTACGCCTACTATATATATAGACACAAATTGTGATAAAATATGTTTAATTTACAACCATTTTAAGATGAGCATTGGGAAAAAATATTACACGATGTTACAGAGTACTTTATAAAGTATACACAAAGACTGTTGAAATAAAAAACGTTTATTAGCTATAATTGTGTCAAAAACTGTTTAAATTAATGTTTACGTAATATGCGTGCCTCTGTGATAAACGAAATACGAGAATTTGAGTATACTGTGCACCATAGTAAGCTTAGTTTAATGAAATTTTGATATAGCCTACAGTTCTTAAGAAATTTCCTAGTGTTAAAAATTGACATCAATTTAAAAACATGAACACGGCGTGAACAAAATACACATGAAGTCAAGTAAATGTAATATATGTACAAAATGTCATAAAATAATGTGAAATTGCTTTATGTGTTTAAGTTTTCAAATTGCCCCCACTGTGAAAAATGAATACGTCTTGAACACAACGCATTGAAATCAAGCGGCCCCTAATGAAGAAGTGTTTCTGTACTTTATGAATGTCTGATTAATATAAGCTCAAATATGTTATATTAGCCAAGTAAATACTAAAACTGCGAACATTTTGACAGTTTTAATACGACAGGATCAAAGTATATTTAAGAGTCAAGCCCCTTTACGTAGCGGTGTACCAATTTTAATGAATTTATGTTCACTGTTTCAATTATTTTAGAAGTGTACGGGAGAAACACACGAACACACCGACATTCAGATTGTAAGATGATCTCACAAGTTTACTTCGGAAAGTAAGTCAACATTCTACCTCGCAAGCTATAAAGTTCGCTTTTTATATTTTCGCTCAGCATGTACACTAGATATTTTTTTTTTTTACTTTGTAATTTTGTTTGTGAAGCTATTATACTTCACATTTTAAATATCAGCTAGGTACAGTACATAATGAAAACTAATGAGACTAATTTTCTTTATCATGAGTGCATATTAACCCCAAAAATTACAATGAGTCACGTAATTTGCCTTATACGTAACGAAATATAATTACTTTATAAATATAATGCTGTCCTCTTTTGTGGAAAACCAAATAAATTAAAATAATTTTAAGAATGTTTGAATAATGCCATATTAATAAATTCAATTTGGTTAAAATGTGTTTTCTCAGTTACGAAAAGAATAAATTAACGTTAAAATGTTTATATATATATAAATGACAGCGCTTCAATATAAAATTAAATTTAACTCTAAGACTTCTTAACAGACTGTTTGAAGAAATTCGGAAAATACTTAATGTCATGACAAATAAATAGGTAATGTATAAGTACCAACTTCATTAAAATTCGGAACAATATTTCCTTAGAATTGTCTTTCTTAGATAAAAATATACAAATGACCACCGTTTAATATTTTTGAACGCAATATTATGTAAATACGTGAAAGTCATGTCACCTTACTAGGTGCATTGCGTGTAATGAGTTTGACGCAATTCTGAAATGCGGTTACTTAAATATCAACTATAATAAAGAAAAATTTTGTATTTACATGGCATGAACGAAATACACAAAATCTTTTACACAGTACTCACTATATGCGTAGTAATTATAAAGAAATTCGGTCAACGGGTTAAAAAGAATCTAGGGGAGTACACATACACACACACAGACGCATAGAAGGGAATTTGATCTCATAAGCCGATATATATATATATATATATATATATATATATATATATATATATATAATGCACGTTGTAATTTGAAGAATGTATTTTCTGTCACAAAAATTACTACATTTCTGCAATTGAGATTGGATACCAGTCATTTATAATAGTTTAACTATCATGATATACTTATTAACACACATCAGTATTGTATGCATCACCAACAAGTCTCACCTGAGTTTGAGACGAGAGAAATGTTACACGAGGTGTTGACAGAATGCTGGTTATATCACATCTGCATTGGAGGTTGGAGTGTGTAGTTATCGTATGATCTATACCGTGCAAAGTCACGCAGGCCTTGTACTGTCGTAAAAACCGCAGTGTTATCTGTTAAAATAGTCTGTGTGACGCACGCCACTGCGTAACGCACTATCACAAAATAATCAGGAGTTAGCTGGCAAACACGTTCTGTCCATTAAACAAATGCGACGAAATACAAATTATGTTTTGCTGGAACTAAATTAACACTAAATGTGTGAAATTATTTGCTGCTTGTAAAAAAAACCGACGAACAGAGATAGGAAATGGGTGCGGGATTATTTAAATATTACGAATTTGCTTTTTTGGATTATCTTTACGCTAAAATGTTTAAAAAAAAATTAGAATGTTAGCATACATAGTCTGAACTTGAGGTACAGAAATCGATTCAGTGTAATTTTTAAGATGTCAAGGTTGAAAATGTAAAAAAAAAAAAAAAAAAGTATCTTAGTCGTCTCTTTTTTTAACTGACTTACGCATAAAGTCTGCTATTGTTGAACTACGTGCACTTCAAAGAAAGTTGCCACATCAATTTTTATAAAATGAGTTAGACACATTTCAGAAATAAAAGTAGAGAAATTGTAAAATAGACTGCAATGAATGAAACATTAATGACTCATATAAATGCATTTTACATGCGTTATACAATATAGAGTTAATTATTTGCTGAAATTTTTGTGACTGTGTTGAATGCTTTCAGAAATACGATCATTTGAACTAAATTGTCTGATGATGTAATCTTACAAATGTCGAGAAAAATTATTTTTAACTTTTGTAGAGAATGCAACCAGTAACCAACGTATAAAAAAATTGTCTGTAAATCGACTTAATATTCCCAGAGAAACAAATTTCAGTATAAATAAAATATACGCACTTTTAAATATTAAATGTTACTCACGTAAATTACTTCAGTTGAGGGAAACTACAATTAATTTAGCTTATACGCCGATTTGGATAGATGTTTAAGCTAGTGTTGTGATTAGTAATTCCAGTACTCAAGTAACTCGGAAACTGACCTAATTTGTTAACAATATATATGCGCTTCTACTTGTGTGATGGCGTGTTATTCTCTAAAGTGACGATTTGTCACTGTAAATATGTAGTTAAATTGTATTCACAAATACATCTAGTGTTCCGACAGATAATTAAAAAATCTAGTGATATATACGACTAGTACGTTATATTTATATTTTTTCATTTTTTCAGTAGGCTATAACCAAGGGTACTGTTATAAAACAATTATTTAACCGTTTTACACTAGCGTTAAAGTGGTTGGGTGGCTGTAGTCAGAGGTAGGCACTTTCACTTAAACTAGTTTGTCGATAATGCTTTGGATGAGTGTTACGGTTTGATGTAATACGTTAAATAAATAGGTAGAGTTACTCTTCGTAGTCTAGATGAGAGAATACAAGTTTGTACTACATGTTTTAGATAGGAGGGAAGCGGCTGTTTAATAAATTAAGTTCATGTTATATTGTACTATTGGTGACCCTTTGGAAACGTTATTTAGACCTCACAGTTCGAACGATGCCGGAGGCTGGTGATGGAAGTTGCGGTCAGCAACGGACGGCGGCACGTCGTCGATCTTTACCCAGGACCATCCTGGCGAGCTGGTAACGGCGGGAAGGCTTGAAGAAGACATACCATGATTCCCCCAATACACAGTGTTATATTGCTCTACTTCAGTGCCGGTGGGGAGAATCTCTTTGTCTTGTGCAACCACTGATCTGATTGCACTGCCGTCGTCGCTAGGCTCTTGGTATTTATAACGGGACGTATAAAACTTTATAACGAGAAACCTCATGATCATTGCCGTAGAACAATTACATGACATTTGCTTGTGTATTAATAATTCATCACAGTGTGTACACTTAAAAAAGTTTCGCGAACGTTCAGAATCTTCTTTAATGATAATAAACGTAACTATTATTAATAATTAAATATGCGTATAACCTTTATTGATTATACTAGATAATACAATGCGTTATTCGGGTAAATAAAAGATAATTCAAAGAATTACAGTTCGTTTTCATTCAAACGCGTAATTCACATAGAAATTAACTAATTTATTTGAATATACGTGCATTGTTACTTAAACACAGAAAAATGTAATAAAAAAGAAATCAAAGGAAACAGATTTTTATTCGTATTTTAAAGTTAACTAAATTAATTAAGTACAGTGTTTGAAAATGTATAACTAACCATTTGCGATGCATGAAATATAGCTTTAGAACGTATTGTTAGTAAAAACTGTTGAAACATGAATAAAAATATTATAGTATTCTATTGAAAATGTATATCTTTTTTTACAACGGTTTGTATTGTATGGGGCCCTACATTTTGGACAGAAAACATAATAATAGCTTACAACAGAATAAAATTCCACTTCGTGTTTCTCGCCTTCAGCAGGGTCACATTGTGTTTGAGAAAAGGCAAGGGTGAAAATTGCAGCTCGTAATTGTATTTAATTCACATTAATCTTGTTTTGTTTACTTTCTTATAAACTTTTGCGATGAAATGCTCGTCCAGGTAGTTTGGACATGGTAGTAATACTATACCTGAGCAGACATGACCAAGACACTTTCCTGGAACATAGTAAAAATACCGATCTTTTAAAGCTCCCGATGTATATCATACCGACAAAAATATTAGCTTTCAGACTTAACGACTTTTCTGTTTGGAACTTTGCCTAACTTTTATATAATACGTTATGGACATTCAAGTTGCCGAATACTTTTTTTCATGTCTTCAATGTATTATTGATATTGATGCTAGTGTGAGAATATTCTGAAAAAGGAGCAAACCAATAAAAATATATTAACCATGGTAATTAATTTTTTTTGCAATATACTTTTAAAAATCATTTTACATTGCCGTAATAATACAGCTTAGAATGAATGTTAATGGCTCCAGTACACGACAAATAAATGTCATAGAATCTCGTTAAGGGGTTTAACCTTTTGCGTTTAGCATCTTTGAGTTGTAGAACTTTTTTAAACCTTGCCTAATTTTTTTAAGTTATTTGAAATAATATGGGTTGATTCTCTGGTATATAATATCAAACTACCACAAATGACATTTGTCAGGCTGATGGAAATGAAATAAATTATCTTTCGATGTTTTAAAAGATGTGAGTTGGACTTGACATATGGTTTTATTTAGACTCGGGAGTCAAATGTATTATCCAAATTTTCTCTTTGACAAAGCATAGGATATTTTCTTGCTAAACTGCTTGGCACAAATAATGATTGTATCTTTCATTAATTTGTCGTACATAATCATTTCAAAATAATTCTAAGTTAACTTTCAAGAATTCCCTTGCAATGATTCTGCATGACAAATTAATTAAAGAATTCATTTCTATTTACGTAAAGCAGTTACCAAGAATACATCCTATGATTTGTTGAAGAGAAAATGTTATAATACAATTTGAATAAATGTTATGGCTCAAAAACTGAAAGTACTGTAAAATTGTTTAACACTTCCACGTAAGAAGTTCTTTTACCTGGATCTTAAACTCTGTGTGTGACGCATTACGGTACTGTACAATCCAAACTTCAGGGAGGACTTCTGTTTGATAATGAAGGATAATTTTACATTTAATTTGATATCGTTCTTAGTGTTGTACAATTAAGTTTTACGATTTGAGATGTAACGTGCGTTAAACATAGTTCTAAGTAAGTCAGTCTTAAATAAAGAGATTTTGGCATAACAAGTGGCACTGGCTCTTAACGTGACCCTTAATATTTCATATTTTTAGAAAACCATGGAATACTGAAATTGGAGGGCAGAACTCATTGGAATCGAACACATGTACTTCCACACAAGACTAGTATTGAATCACTAAACCAAATCGCTCAGTAAGTTAACGCAAAAAAAATAATTGAGTACTTAATGTGAAAATTAAACCTTTAAAAAATGTTGGGTGATTTCACTCCTCAAATTTAATATTTTCCTCTTACGTCTTAATCAAAATTCTAGTACTTTTTCATCCCCAACGTCAGTTCAAATTAACGAGAACAATATATTTACTTCCAGGTTGAATACATTTTTTATAAAGCCCATTTAAAAACAACAGTTATTCGTGTAAAACAACTCAGAACAACCCAAATAGAGGAATGGTTTCATTGATAACAGCTGATTTATTGCGTTGGTAATAAAATTAAGTGATAAATAAGTATATAGTTTCTAAAAATGCCTCTTAGGTGATTTTTAATTCAGCCATGAGAATATTTTTGAATCAGTTTTGTGTTAATTTATCACATAAAATGTATTAAAAATTAGTCTGCTGTACTTATAAAAATATTAGTATGAATAAAATATATTCTTGTTGGTACATTTATTCTTTATTTATTGTTGAATCAAATAAAGAAAGTTTTTTTACATTTATTTGACTGCATAGACGCTGCAGACTATTACGAATTTATAAAAATATATCCGGAAATAAAAATCGTAGAAGCCAACTAAATATAAACCTACTTCAAAACATATTTTTTAAGTTGCAGAGTGGTGAAAATTACATTTAGCAAATTTGAACTATGAAGAATGTGCTGTATTTTTTCTATTCACTGTAGTACAGTCAATTTTGTATCCACGCAAACGTACAATTTTATTCCTTCTTCGTAAAATTAAGAGATTCGGCGAGGCGTATAAAAACTACAAACATTGGCGTTTTCGGTAATCTGTAATATTATTCTGTATAATATCCAAGTTTAAAAACGTATTTTCGTAAAAACATTATAACTTACTGTATATTAAAAATATTACCATTGGCACTTTCATTTATATAAAAATATAGTTTAAGTATTAACATAAATAATATTAATCTCTGCACAGTAACTAGCGTGTATCTTATAATTTGACGAATAGTATTAGACAATTATTTTGTCTGTTTACTTGTAGGTCTCTCTCATTTTTTTTTTGCAAATAAAAGTTCCAGCAAGTTCAAGAGGTTAAAAGAAAACTGCCGACAATTAATCGCAAGGTAAAGCTTGCTAAGTTATTACTTTTTTTTTGGAAGGCTGCATGTCACTGCGGAGAAAACAATTAAGGAAAAAATTCGTTAATTAATGAATGCCACAAGCAGAAGTTACAAGCCGTGAAATGAGTTTGTAGTTCCTTTTATAAGCGCTTTACTAAATACAGTGATGATTAATGCGTGAAATAAATTAGCCAATTATTTCGGCTTTGAATCAACGATAATTATTTCATAGTTATAAGTTTTTTTTGAAACAGTAAAAAATTGTAAGACGATAGCAAAAAAAATTAAGTTAAAAGTGAGAACCGACCTTGTCGGTTTGACCGGCAAGTTTGACGACGCACGAGACGTGTTGGACATGCCAATTTTCATTATTAAACCCGGAACTTTATGATATTTTCCTTGAAGTTAATCTACAGTTTACCTTTTCATGATTGGAATATTAATGTGATTTTGATTCCAGCTATTGCTGATCTTTAACTGTTAAATTTTACTGAGGTGTTCGATTTGTTTAGAGTAAGGGTTACTTTTGCCCGAGCACCCTCGCAAATTTATAGGGATTCGCAACCCACCTTACCTTGGTATTTGTAGTTTGTTTTCGTCACCATTAATTGAGGTGCTGGCCCCTAAGTAGGGGACAGTACAAGTGATGAGAGTAAACATACATCAGACAACATCCAGGGTGCGTTGTTTGTTGTTTGAAAGTAAGTACAAGCTTCTCAAGGTGGTAATAACTACTCCGAAAGAAATAATGGGTAAATATGTAATATACGGTGAGATTATGGGAAACTTGAGAGATCACGCTATCATCAAACACTGTTACTTCTGAAAACCTCATGTAATGCAACATAAGTTACAATGACTTAAAGGCTTTTCGATTTGAACATACGTGACCACAAGTCAACAATTAGTACAAATTAATATAAAAATCAGCGGCGAAATGGAACTAGATATTACCAAAACGGAGGCTTAGAGGAAAGTTAATTCGCCGATTAGTTCTAGCAATTCTTCGTGACTCTTCTCGAAACTGTATTAATGATTTTAAATATTGCTGTTATTAAAATTGAAGCTTTTAAAATCGGCGTTATTTAAAGTAGTTAGCAGAGGAGAGGACATAAATTGTAGTTTGTCTGACATCGAGGATTTGTCCCAGTAGGTGACGGTAAAACTGGAAAACCTGCATAATAAAACACATGCGCGTCACATGTGCTGTTTTAGAAAACGTCTAAGGTGACATCATCGTCGTTTGAATAAAACAATTAGACGCCAAAAATAAACTGATTAGTCTTTGGCTATTGTGTCAGTGAACTTAGATATTTGACTGTAAATATTGATCATGATGCTTTCTTGTTTCTGCCGTTTTTTGTGCGATAATTAATTTTTAAGCTTAAACGAGAGAAGATATCAAAAATCTGTTTGGCAAATTGGTTTAAAATGTTTTTTGCTGGGATAGCCACTATTTTAGACAAGAAATTAAGTGTAATTAACTTAAAAGTCAATTAACCATAATTTCGTTAATTTAATAATTAGCTCATACGATAGTATTTACTGTCATGAAAAATCAGCCAACATGGAGAAGACGATTTTAAACAAAACTGCTAGAGAGATTTTTTTTATCTGCTCTCGTTTAGGCGTAAACAATTAATATCGCTGAAAAGTAGCAGCAATAGTGTTTGTAAGTGTACAGACTCTTTAACAGCCACGTGAACGATAAAAAAAAATATTTGGAATAAAAGTGTGAAAAGGTGTACAGAAAATTTGTGTAAGAATATTTCATTGGTGAAATCAATTATACTTCTGAAAGGGTATATTGTTGTTCTTGATTGCATTTGAGAAAATTAATATAATACTGAGAAGATGTATTGCTGCTCGTGACAAGTTTGGCGAAAAATGTATTACGTCTGTGAGTGTATATTGCTGCTCGTGATATAATTAGTACAAAAGTGTAAGAATATTTGGTTATTTTAAAAAATCATCGGTAAAAATTTTAGCTATTAATAAAAAAAAGTATTTGGGAACTTCGCAGGGCAATGACGTTAAAATGAGTCTCTAGAAAATTGATTTTTGTAAAATGAATGTTTGTGCGTATTCTAATACATCATCAACTAACTGTTATAGAAGAAAGCTTCTATCCAGAAAAGGTGAACAGCTATTGTATGTAGGCGCTATGTCACAATTTTACTTCTATCGTATGTCATCAGAGAGAAAACAAATAGTGAAATTTGATAAAACGGCTTTTTTTATGGCTTTGGCGCTCAGTTACCAGGATTCAAATAATAAAAATACATTCGGGCGTTTGTAATTCGATACGTTGAGTGTTGAGCCAAAGAATGGAAAGATACTCTTATAGGCAATTCGGAATAAAGTGAGCACTAAAAAAAAACCTGCTAAATTTCTATTTTCTGCTAATTCCTATCTTTCCGCGTGCAGCAGGCAACGACAGGAAATATCTCACCTCTCTGGACACGTCACTTAATGTTTGCGCGTGTGAGATAAAATTAAGCGTTCTGTAGGAACCTATACAGTTAAATAATGATATAAAATTTAAGAATGTCAATTTCGGTTGATTTTATTTCTGTATTGTTGTATTTAAACAGGAAAATACACAGAACTACATCCAGCAGTTTGCTGGCAACCAAACCAGTTGTAATGTCACTAGTATTGATGTTGAATTGTATGCAATTACGGCTAGTGATATTTTTCAAAGGGTAAATCTTTAGTGCTCACTTTATCCCGTACGACGTATGTAGATCAAATTAGCGTGCCGTTAGACTACGACCGCGATCTGCCACGGGCTCTAAGGTCGACTCTACCTCGCTCGACATTTGCCTCAACACCTCTATGCACACAGTGCTCAACTGGAGTCTGTATCCCACTGAAAACTTATCTTAAGTGCATTCAAGGAGGGAAAAAATTATATTTTAGTATTTCTATGAAACAGTATTAGTTTTTTAGGCTTAACTTGGTAGAACATTATCCTCTTACAAAAAATATTAGCTGAGCCAGTTTTCCCATAATGACATTTTAAAGTAAAAATTTGCGTGTCCATAGTTCATGCATCCCCCCCCCCCCAAACCCACCACAAAACTGCGAGAAACAATTAACGTAAAGAAACGAAACAATTCACAGTAAAAGTACGTGCCACTGACTAGAACCTTACGTACATTAAAACCCAGGCTAACAATGTTTTGTATTTTCAAAAAAATTCTGAAATTTGGAAATTATTTTGTTAATTTTAGAATTTTTTTTGTAAATACAATTTGTATTGGGTTTTTATAAATATAAAGCCCTAGCCCGTGACATGTATTTTCACTGTGAATTATTTCATTTAATTGTGTTGATTGGTTCTCAGTAGGCCTAGGGAAGGGGGGGGGGAGGTTGTATGAACTGAAAACATGCAAATATTGACTTTGAAATGCTGTCACGCGAAAACTGGCTGAGCTAATTTTTTTTGTAAGGGGAATATGTAAATAGAAAATTGTGATTTTTTTCCTGTGGAACTTTCTTATGGAGCAATATTCTACTCCTCATCAAAGAAACTGATTTGACAATGTCGCAGATGAAGTGTTTTGGGATAATCTCTTCATTCTATCTCGTATATGCCGTAAACCTTTTTGCATCAGATCTATGAAAGCTGCCTGGTTATCATACTTTGGATGTAAGGAAGCGTTTATAGTTCTATCACGAAATGTATGTGCATTACTGTGCTACGTCTATTCAGAAGGGTTGACTGGTCGTCACCGCAAACACCAAACTGAAGTTTGGATTCTAATTATTGTAATATTATTCGCTACTTAGAAATTGAGCATCTTAGTAACAAGAGCAATATTTTATAGAACTATCCGTACCGTAAAACTCTATTAAGTTTTTGGTGGGTGTGATAGATTGGTTTATGCTAATAGCCTCTAATTGTTGTTTAGGTACTGTAGTGTCCTCAATCACCATGTAATTGTTTTTTTTTAATTCACTGGAACAACAGAGAGTAGTCCAAGGAGAAGTAGCACCTTTAAATCAGAAACGTACATTACAAGAGCCCTTAGTATGTTATTTTTAAAATTGTTTGGGAATTTAAAAAAATTACATAGGCCTTACTAAGGAAATTCATAAGTTACTTCATGATTAAACATGTCGACAGTATGATTAAGAAATGTGTTCACGTAAGGAGTACATACCGACGACTGGTATGCCCCCGTTTCAAATATTACAGGAAATAAAAAAATAGTGCTTCTGAAGACGGAAAGTTTGACGTTGTATGTAATTTTAGCTGTGAAATTATGGCTTTAAATATAACGTAAATGAACACTAAATAACTTTGTTGTTTAAAGAAACCAAACGTTAATTACCAGTTCTCAATGACTATCATGTACATGTCTGGTTCTGAGGGTAGTTTACTTTCCAAAGGAGTATTTTTTGTAATTCTGAGCCTTCCGAGATTCCTGTGATAGTTCCCGTGACTTAACTGCGAAATTTCTGTGGAGTGGGTATGTCTGGTCTTAATTTTAAACACAAATTTCAGCAAGATTTTGAAATAGGGCATTTATATTGGTGGTTGTGTCTTACTAGGTATTTGTGTGTAGCTCATCAACCTTAATGAGAAAAGATTTCAAACAACTTTCCGGATTTCTGTGGACATGTCTTGCTTTGAAAATTTGCTCCGTATGTTGTCATTTTAATTTTCATAGTAAATATGGCGCCATACCACAAAAATGTTGCAAGAAATGTACATTTCAAGTTGCGTGATGCGTGGCCTATATAAGTTAATAAAGGGAAAAATAATTATTTTAGTTTTTAGTGTTGATCAGTGTGTTTGAATTCTAGTGTTTTATCTCATAAATCACGTAGATCTATAGTTTTGCTTGACAGCCATATAATTATTATAGGACAAGTAAGGAAACGAAAACAAACGGAGCAGATCTGTCTCACATTGAAGGAGAGGGGACGCATTTTCATAGCTATTACGCAAAAAGAAATTGTCATTAAGAATATAGATAAGAGGGTATATATTTCATGGTGTTGTTCAAACTAACAATTAATGCAAATTTTATTACAAAGATAATTTGTCATATAGTAGGGTAAACCAACTATATATCGTGACATACCTTAATATCTTGATAAACCACTTTGCGGGCTCCACAAAACTGTGCAATATATGTACGCCGATTACACTAGAATGCCACAGAGAGCGGACATGTGTTGTTTCAGCATTAAGCGACTAATGTATCAAGTATATTACCAAAATTAAAATTCTTAACATATTTCTGTTACTAAACTTCATCACGAAGTATGGTATGATTACTCTATAATGCTATTAGAACTGTGAGTTTACTTTTTAACGTTAACCTTCCCTACTTGCGTTACACTAAGATTTTGAACTTCAGCTACAGAGAATTGTTATAGGCAGTTCGGAATAAAGTGAGCACTCGAAAAAGCCCTGCTAAAGATCTATTTTCAACCAATTCGTATCTTTCCGCGTGTAACAGCTAACGACGGGAAAAGTCTAACCTCCTGGGACACGTCACTTTATGTTTGCACGTGTAAGATAAATTTTTCAGTCGATAGGTACATATATAGTTTGATAAAAAAAATAAGTTTATTAATTATATAAAAAACAATTATATCGCTGTCGGTTGATTTTGTTTCAGTATTATTGTATTTAAATACGAATAAACACGGAACAATGTTGTGTTATTTCGTTGCCAACCAAACAACAGTAACGTGACTATCGATAATGTTGAATTATATGTAGTAACAGCTAGTGATATTTTTCAAAGGTTAAATATTTAGTGTTCACTTTATTCCGAACGGCCTATAATTTCAATTGTGATCTTATATTTGATACGATGGTCACTTAATTCCTAAACTACACATGTCTGCTCTTTGTTGGTAACCTAGTCAACTAGGTGTACAGTTCTTTGCTATTTTGTGATGCCCGCAATGTGGTTTTTAGTGATATTTATATATATATATCACCATTTATATTGTCGGTTTACCCTACAACTAGACATGCTTCACTTAAGTCGAAAGCAATAATTAATTCGCGACATAAGTTCTGAGAGGCCGAAAGTTTTGGCTCACATTACGATATTTTTAAAATTACAGTATATCTTAACCACATAACACTTTACAATCTCATGTCTTGTAAGCGCACTTAAATTAAAGACGTTACCTGAAAACACTGTTTCCGACTCAAATTCCTGACGTCCAAACTTCTGTAGTCTTGTTTCTTCATTCATCTTATAGTCTTAACCTTTCCCAGCCAAGGTGCCACTTAGTTAATAAATTTTGTCTTATGCATTCGTATGTAGCCGGTTCGGGATAAAGTGAACGCTAAAAAAAAAAAAAAAAACCTGCGAAAGTTCTATTTTCAGCCAATTCGTATCTTTCCGCGCGCAACGGCTAACGAAAGGAAATGTCTAACCTCTCTGTACACGTCACTTTATGTTTGCGCGTGTAAGAATAACTGTGCAGTCGGAAGATACCTATATATTCAGATTAAACAAGTTGATTAATTATAGAAAATATAGTAACTTAGATTTCGGCTGCTTTCGTTTCGGTATTCGTTGTATTTAAATAGTAAAATACACGGAACTATATTGCGGAATTACAGTTAAGTCACTATCATATTTATTAGGCTTAGACTTCTGAGAAAAGTCAGGCGATGATCACATGTATTACGTTAGAGTGTGAAATTCAATATAGAATATCGTAGTTGCATCACAGCATCTATTTAATTTCAGGATTAAATTTTAATTTTAACTTTCTGATTATCATTACAAATTGATTTTAAAAACTCGTGGAATACTCTACTTGAATATCTATACGATATATATGCATATATATATATATATATATATATATATATATATATACTGTATATGCATATATACATACAAGGTATAAAATGATATCACCATTTCCCTTAACTACATGAGTTTATTTATTACGTCCACAGGACCAAGAGCATTATCGTTCTTTAGGTAACGTAAACAGGAAAACGCACTCTGTACGATCAAGTTCTATTTTTTAACATCACTTATATTTCAGTGGCCGAAAATAGGCTCACAGTTACACAGTTATTCTTAACAATAAATTATTAATTTTTTATGTCAATTTTTTCAAACTAAATGCATTAAATCACGTTAACTAAATATGTCGATCAGCGAGGACGTTTTATTTAGTTGTTAATCTTGTTTTACCTCGTAGATTCTATAACATATAAGCGACTTTCTTTTATTTGTAAATATAATTTTCTCCAATCGTTCGTCTTGGAGTTGCTTTCTCACTTTTATGTTGCACCAACACAATGTTGTTAGTATGACGTTATGTTCCAAGGTGTGCGGGAGCACTGCATTTGTTATCCTGCCAATCGAAACACATATGTGATATATGCATTATCTAATAAAAAAGTGATTATATAAGCACAAAAGTTATTAAATTAAGTTCTATTGTGTGCGGCTGTGTACCACTGTCATGGTGTAAGATATCAACTTACACGAAAATAAGAGGTTACGTGGATGATGGCACCTCACTTATATACAACAGAATCAAAGTGGTAGTCCACAAAAATAATTGTAAACAAATTTAGTATTTTCCCAACATTAGTTCCCAGTTTGACTCATGCTGAGTGTGTTATTTTAGTGGCTTTGGTTAGTTACCATAAAACATTTTACAATTATTATGACAACAGAAGAGTAAGTAAAAAACTTGATAAAGAATTCATAATTTCCTCTTTATTAGAGTGCAGATTTTCTCTTGTAACACCAGGCTGACATCTAAAATTCATTAAAAATATCATGAAACAGGTTTATCAATATTTTACTTAGTTAATGATTTGGGTAATGAAAAGTTAATAGATTTTATGTTAAACGGTTCTTAACATTTACAACTCACAAAATGTATTATGTAGGTATGTGTGTAACATTTTTTCCAAGGAGAAAAAAGTTTTAAAATAAAAATGCTTTTGAGTGAGCATTATTGGTGACTAGTGAACTGAACTAGTCAAAAACCATTGGTTTATATGGCAGTAACGAGCGTATAAGGAAATCACGAACGTCAGTTTATAATTTAGAGATGATCGAAAAAGTCTGGCATATTTCCTGTGCAAATTCTCTTGCTACATATCACAATTCATCTCTTTTGATAACCGTTTTTAATTCTCTTATTGATCTCCTGCGTATGCAACAGACTGCATTAGACAATGTTACTAACATCCGGACGGTAACCGTTAAATATGATACTGAGACAACTGAGACCCCTCTGTGACCAAATCATGGTCACAGAAAAGCGACAGCAGTAACACTGGACGTAACACCACTCCCCTGGTCTTTTCCTTAGTTCTCCACACTATTAAACTAATAATGACCTAAGAAGTGTAAACAAAGCTAGATATTTTGATGAATCTTTCTGGTATGTGTTCCTAAATTCAGAATAATATATAACATGTTTTTAGAACAGAAAAGATCAAATGATTATATTAAATATTTATTTAATATTCTCTCTCTTTTTTTCTAAATAATGCAAAACTGCTATACAAAGTTTTCACAATAAATATTTGATATTCAGGTACATTATAAATATAACCTTCCAGATACTGAAGATACAAAAATATATGAAAATCACACAGGTCTCGAATACAAAACCACGACCCTCGATTTTCAATCTTTATATATATATTAAACATATACTATGCCTACATTTGGCATCATGACGAAACCACGTAATTTTCTGACCCCTAACCTTTATCAGGTAACAATTCTAATATCAAGAATGTTTAGAAACTCACAAGCCAAACAAATAACGCATTAAAGACATTTATGAATCTAGTCCCCAAGAAAAATAAATTATAACCAATTCGTACTGAATTCTAATTTTCACAATAAATATTTGATATTAAGGTACATTATAAATATAATCTTCCAGATACTGAAGATACAAAAAACTGAAATTTCCAAGGTTCCATAAAACCACAAACATTTAGCCTCCCTAAGAAATCCGAACATAAATCTGTAAGAAAATGATTACCAAAGTTACATTTCAAAACATCTTACATACGCAACAGTGTATTTCAGAACGTAAACTCCTATGGCCAACAACATGGCATAGAACTAGGAAGGTACCTACGCAATTTTTACTCAGGGCGTAATAAATATAAAATTAAATACGCCAACAGCTAAACCTAACCTGCTAGCCATACTATGGCTACAACTCAATACTTAACTTAAGCAGCGTTAATCCCCAAGCCTGTCTGCCGAACCCAGCAAAAATCCGGTCATTTATAGTTGAAACTCTCATTCCCCTACTTTCTCAAAATTGTGGTGCGATCTTGGTTTGAACGAAAGTCTGTTGAACAAAACACGTGGCGCATCGGTGATTGGTGCTTAAGCGACCAGAAGCTTCTTCCAAATTCTGCAGGATCACCACAATGTTCCCTCCCTCTGCTGCCTCGCCATTTCCCCTCTCTACCGACGTCACAGCTCACTCCAACAGCACACGCGTCTATTTTCTACTGGCAGGGAAC
>PNEQ01121912.1:33067-43314 GCA_003012365.1 Medauroidea extradentata | reverse complement strand
GTGAAGGTGCGGTGCGGAGTTATTAAAGTTTAACGTAACATTTCAAGTCGGTTCACAATACATCATGGGAATCCATGCCATCGCACACAACTACCAGGTAACCTCCAGTAAACTATAGTTATGCACTAGGCGAAAGTATGTCCATGGAAATTTCCACTCGGGAAAAATACTGCGTCGTAACCAGAAACGTTAACTGCCGCTGATGTCAAGTTGACACCGTCACATCACCAAACCAATTAAGTAATTACGGTAAGAAATATAATAATTTACTGTAAATAAAATTGTAACTAGTTTTCGAATTAAAAAAAATATATTTTTGAAAGATTTAACTTGCTCACGTTTTGTCTATCTCAAAATTTTGGTCAAATGTACATTAATTACTGTTCCTTACAATGAATAAAGATAAATGAGTACAGCATAACTTACTTACGTTTATTACGGCTTGAGTCTTTCCAGTTCAAACCCTAGAAATATTTGGGAGACTGCGAAAAATTTTAAGTCACCCTTCTAAAACGTTTACAATTTTTCTATTTGAAGTGAAAACAAGATGTTAAAAATCATATATACATATAACGGAGGTGTAATATATTTATTTGGATAATTTATTTGTCACGACACACGGTGATTTACCGCACACACAGGACATATCCTTGGCATTATTTGGAGCGGAAATTATCATATTCATGTAAGCAGTTGGTTAAATGAGAACCGGCAAATCTACCGCCGCGTCAAATTTACCTACAGGGCACACGAGATGTCATAAACAGTCTGCTCGGTTAACGATATGTTTATTTGGTGAGGTTTATCCCATGTATGTCGATGATCGAATACTAGTTCTACTCTCAGATAAAACATCACTGACATACTTCTGCATATAAATAATCGTGTTTCAAATATTTAGAAGTTCTCTGAAAATTCTGGGAACAGACACCACATGCATAACACATTTTCTGTTCCAAATGTTGTAAGGAAAAGTCCTGTGGATATGTGTGCGAGTAACTCCTCATGAATCATCCTGTATTTATTCAACAAACACTCTTCAGTCTAAGACACTATAAAGATTTCACGATCTGATGCCAACAACACTCTGCAGTTAGGGAAGTTTATTTTCAGATGTTGGATACAGGGGAATTGTGTGCACCGTGATCCAAGCTCACGTTTATGGGCACTTCCAGCTCCAGGGCTATACAGCAGGAATGACACTCGTACTCACGTCATGGTCATGATGCGGGAGTACAGAAGGCAGGGCATGGCCAGGCAGCCACTGCACAACCAGATGGCTACCAAGGCCAGTCCAGCTTTACTGCGCGACAGGCTGTGCTGTAGAGGTCGCACGATCGCCATGTACCTACAACAAGGTACATTCAGGATCAAGGTTAGAAACCAATTGGTAAAACAATTTGGCCAGTGCTTGTATATGACAGCGAAATATAAGCAGATTCTTGATTAACCCATAACATTTGCACCACCTTAATTGTGAGTATGCACGAATTTCAATCAATTTGTGTTTATAAATATACATATATTTATTTTTATATATACATATATATACACATACATACTTACATAGAGAATGAGCCAAAAAGATGCACCAATTTTGAAAAATGTATTATGCAACATCGAACACAGTTACACAAGTTATCAACATTGCACATGTCAGGGTATCTCAAATTTTTTTACGGGTTTTTGAAATGTATACCTGCAAGGTGGCGGCCTCCACTTGCGATACACTTTTTACCATAAAGTGGTTTTCAATAATTTTATTCGTGGTACCATAAATATATCTTAAAATAAACAAAATATGTGTTAAATGTTTATCCTTTACTTATTCTGGTACAAACATCTGAACAGGGCGCTACCATTATTAGTCAACATGGTCTCTAATATTTTATATTGAAATAAATCTTCCTAAAATCCTGAAGCAGAAGTTACGTAAAAAATCAGCATAATTCGAGATGAGGTGATTTAAAACGAAAATAAAACACGTATACACACACTTTCCCCAGAAATGAAATTGCATAGACGTCCATCTCTCGTTTTAATACAGCTGCTGACCAAGAGCTGAGAGCCGCACTATATGACGCACTTCAATGTGAGTTGAAATTGTTACACAGTGAATTAAACACTGAGAAACTATTAAGAATGAACGTTGACTGAAACTTAAAACGGCTGAACAAAATACACCAAAGTAAAGTCGCCTTACCGACTATACTATTGTAACGAGTCGGCGTTGGAAGGGGTTGCCTGGCCGGCCGCGCCGCCTTCTCCTCCCGCTGCTCACTACCTACTGCCCCGGCGTCGAGACAGCAGACTACGCCCCTCTTCTTTTCCCTCCCCCTGCTTCACTATCTTCAGTCACGCGGCGATTCAATGGACTGTACTCCACACCGTTTCACACTTATTCACGCCCTGGCGACGCGGGTCACTCGCACCATGCTGACGTCACATGTGTTCTGAATGGGTGGGCACCTGTCACTCATCCGGGACAAGAGTTCAGGTCGGACGTAACTGAATGTTCCCGTAACATCTAGAACGTTCAGCTTAACTAGTATGGTCGGCGAGGTCTCAGAATATTCTGGGCGTCGTCGCCGGCGACTATAAATAACGTCTACTGCGCCCATAGACAGGGTGATTGCGGCGTTCAAATGGAGAGTGTTCCAAACGTATTGGGCAGCGAAGGACGAGACGAGACCAGTAAATTGAAGCGAACGGAGGTGTAGACGACGGTGACACTTCGAGTGGTGTGAGGGTGAGTGGACAAACAGGTTGAACTGTAGCTGTGCAATGTGAGACATGTTTAGTCAGAACTTTATGTGGTCGGAGGACTGATTCGAAGGAGAGGTTATTAATTATATAGCCTACTAGAGTAGTAAATTAGGCTTTAAAGAAGATTAACTGTGTATAATATATGTAAGTGTTTAATTTGATAAGGGTGAATCTTGAGTGTTGTTTGATTAATGTAGAGTGTTGTAAATAAATTAACAACTTTAATTAAATAATTTAATTTTCTAAGCCCTCCATCCCAAGCCAACCTGGCTGCTCCTAGGACGGCAAAGTGGTTACTATATAGTTCCTAATTTTCATGAAGCTCAGAAAAACGGTTCCACAGATTTATCATGTGATAAAAAATGTTCAAATCGCCAGTCTTTATGAATATGTTCACACGGCATGAACAACATATTAACTGGGAATTTATTACAAACGGAGTTTGATGCAATTCGGACAAATTGTTCCTCGGGTGTATCATGCAATCACAAAGGTTCGTATTTTAAACATTTCAACAGTGCGAACGCGTTATGAAAAATACATAAAAATAAGTTTTATACTCCATTTTAAGGACTTACTAAACGAAAATACCAAGGCTTTTAAGGCTACTACTTTTGCAACTAAATATTAAATTTGAACGCCTGTAAAATTTGTTGGCCACCACATTCATTACCACGTGACATATTAGAGCATTGCTTAATATGTTGACTTGGCAATGTTAACTAAAAATGTCTTTGTATTGCATAATAACAATTGTTCTTAGTATTTATTGTTCATATTGTATGATGTTTTGGACAAGAATAAGTCAGTGTTGCATGTGTACAAAGTTTGAGGAAATTTCGATAGTGGTTTCTTAGATACATCATATGATAAAAAATTTTAACGGTTGTTGTTTGATGATATTATTACAGCATAGTTAAAAATCCATAAGAAATAATGTCAACTTGATAGCCTAAATACAAAATGTGTACCAAGTTTGATAAATTCTAAAAAAATGTCCCGTCATATAAGTCTTTTTTGCATAACCTTTTGTAAACTGCAGCTATTTTAAAATTATGAGCATTACATTCACAAAATATATTTAATTTAATTGATTATATTAAATACTGAACGTGTACCAGGTTCTGTAAATCCTGAATAGTAATTACACAGATATCTTTAATGATCAGAATTGTTTGAATGGCCGCAATTTTTATAATTGGAACACGACTTAAAAAAAAAAAACACATAATACTCAAGTCGCCTTGCAAACAACGGCATGTGAACCGAGGTCGATTAAATTCTTCATAATGGATTCTTTGATTTCTTAAGGAATCGAAAATTATCAGATGGCCGTAATATCTATAACACGAACACGGCGCGAATAAAAATAATACGCGCCAAGTTGAATTTTTCTTTTTTTTTTGTGTACTGAGTTTTATGAAATGCTGAAATATTGTTCTCATATTTTCGTTAAATAAATCTTCTAATAGACTCTATTTTTTTATAAAGTATTGGTAGCCGTATACTTTGTAAGTTAAAGTCAAGCTACCATACTGAATGCTACGTGTGTACCAAGGTTGATGAATTTCGAAAAGTAATTCCTTTGGAAATTCGTGTCAGAGAATTAACATAGAAATAACTGCCATTCCGAAAATATTAACAAGCCATAAATAGAAATATAGGCTCCTTACTAGCTACTGTAAGTGTACAGGTTAATTGAATTCTGAAAATGAGTTTTTCTTATATCTTCTTTTGTCAAACAATAATAAAAAAGTCCGTATTTAAAAAATGTGTACACAGCACCATTAAAAAGGGAAATTTTATGTTCTAAACAAATAGCTACTTTCGTTATTTTTATACTCATTAAATTTCGCCATAACATTTTATTTATATATTTTGTTTTACATTCCATAGATACCAATTTTTTTAAAACAGAAAATGTAGAACAAACTTACCAACATATAAATCATTAACAAGCATACACAAATATATATGTTAATTAAATTAATAATAAGTACATAACGTTTAACACACAATAATAATAGTATTTTTAGACCTCAGACCATAATTACAATACTCATACGAAAACCACATATTAATCACCAAGATGAATTAAAATAAAACACGTTAAAAATAGTACTTCACGTTTCCATGTCTACGATATGCTTTGTTGGGGAGTAGAATAATAAAAAGTTGATATTTTAAATTTAACGGTAATAGCTTTCTTTAATCAATGAGTTTCATGTACCTGAAGAAATAACGGTTAAAAAACATTTCCACAACCACCCTAACAAAAATAATGAAATAATATTTATATAATAATATTACATATTAACTTTTACACAAGTAATATTTCAGGCTCTACTATAAGTGATAACGATTATTAAGAAATGGAATATTGTTAAAGTATTACTATATATTCTAAAACTGACAGTACTCTAGAATCTATTACCGTCCACTTTAGAAAAATTCAAATAAGGTTGATGTTTAAAAATAAATCTGTTCTTTATTGCTTTTTGGTATTCAGAGTGATGAGGGGTGTTGTGCAACGTACATTTCTGGTCTGTGCTAGTTTTAAATAACTACTATATAATTATGAGTCGTTTGGAATAAGCATTTGAAAAAGGCTACTTCATCCACGTGTGAGTATGGTTAAACGTATTTTTCGCCATTAAGTCATAGAAATGCGGAAGCTGCAAGGACGACACTCTATACTCATCACGCCATACCCTGACCTCTAGCCAAATGATCACACAGGCGATAACATCATAACGTAGTGTTAAACATAAATGTGTGATGTACACGCTTTTACTTTTCTAAAATTCTGCAATAATACTCTTAAGTGAAAACTGTCAATATCCACAGTTTCCCAATGATTTTACATTGATTCAAATTGTTGAAACGGCTTCATCGGGAGTTAGTAGAAAACTAACAATTGCATCAGCGAAATAAACTCACAGATTGAAACAGATTTTTTCACTAGTTGAAAAAGTAAACTAAAAATATTTTTATTATAATGTATGAGAAAAGCGTAATTTTACGTTACATGTAATTCTGCTTCTTTATTAATTACGTCAAAGATCAATAAATTCACGCGTCAGGATTTTAAAAATTCTAAACAATTCCTGCGGAAATCGAACCTTATACGTTAAGCTAACACTCTGACCACTTTTTTTTTTATTTTATTTGTTTCCATTTTAACGTGTTCGGTGCAGTGACAAAGCTTCCGCCTCATAACTGCACCAAACATTCCCCCCATTAATTTGACTTTCTCTTGCGAGACAACTGTAGAAACGATTTTTTGAGACTAGTTGGACGAAATCAAATTGACACCAAGTCAGATCTGCAAATCGAACCCAGAACCTCTCGCAAAAAAGTCGGCATTTGAACTAACTGAGCTACAGTGGTCGGCTCACTTACTAAATGTGTATACTTGACTATTTAGCATATTTACCGTAAATGTAACTTTTGTTGTTGTATACCAAGTGATGCGTAACTTACCAAACAAGTAATTTACTTTAAACACGAACAAACATAAGTTAGTAGCAAGCTTGTTTTGGAAATATGCAGTACATAGCTTATTACACGTAGACTTAAATAATGATGAATGGATGTAAGGACTTTTCAGTTACTGATTTAAATGGTAGTTTTCCAATTTCAGAATAACTAGTAGAATTTGCTCATATTAAATGGTGAAATATTCTCACTAATTCAGTCTGTAACACAACCTGTTGTTTATTAACTTCTTAGTCAATAAATATTGACAAAATAACATATTCGCCAATGAAAAACATTGTAACTTATCAGGGGCGAATCCAGCTGTAGTTTTTTTTTTTGGGGGGGGGGTATAATAATAAAATAATTGGTATGCCGACACCAGGAGTCTAAGAAGGGTGGTCCAGGGGCTGTCCCACAAGAAAAAAATTAGTTGTTAAGGTGCAGAATTGGGCTATTTAAGACGTTTCCTAAGCAAAAAAATTAATGTACCACTTTATAAAATGGTAGTATTTTGGGATAATCTATACATAAAAATGTATAAAGAGGACACGGGCCTTCTGCCCCGCTCCACGGATCTGTCCCTGAAACTTATTGGAACTGTGAAAAGTTTCCACGGATTCAAATTTAGAGTGAAGGTTGGCATGCCTAAAAAGGAACGCTTTATTCGGGGGAAAGAAATTATGCTATGTAGATTACTGTGAGATCTTAAGTTAGTACACACACACGTGCAACGTTTTTTGAATGGAGTTCCTAAAAAGAAATCGTTCACGCACGTTAAGTAAATTTTGAATACACGCACGATGGCCGAAGCTTTGAACACCGCTAGGTCGCATCCTTAATCGGGACTTTAATTCAGAAAAGTGCTCTCTAAAAAACGTTCTCGCTATAGCTACTAATGACAATTAACACAATAAAAATCTTAAACACAGTAAAAGTAGTTAAGGTTATTTTACATACGTCACGTGAAGATTATGGCTTGAAATGCAACGGAGTGCATCTATACATGTAATCACGCCGAAGTGGAAATGGTTGTTGTACTCGCTTTTCGGCTTTTTTGAAGGAAAATAGGGCAATGTGGAGGAAGGTCAGAGAGGAAGCTACCGACGCGAAACCCACGCAACGAACGAAACGTTTTACCCGAGAGGCGAGCGAAACTAACATTTGGCCGGGTGGTAGGCCATTTGCATTTCATGCAGCGACGAACGAGTATGTAGGCTTGCCACCAGCGATGGGAAAGTACCACTGGCCGACGTGTCACGTGGAAACAACATCCGATGTCAGAATTTACGTGTTAAAAAAGGTATAAATAGAGACACTGAAAAATCGCGAAAATGTTTCACATAGTCTCCAATAAACTGTAGTATCGCAATCGCAACACGTGTGAACAGTTCTCTGGCAAATCTCACACGGTATGTGCTAAAACTGCACAGTTATAATTGGGTCTGTTGAAGAGGGACGCAGTGCATCATATAAACTATAGCCAATGTCGATACAAAACCTCCATTGTTATACATAGCATGTTGGAGCCTAGCAAACAATCAACTTTTCCCGCGATATACCAGTGTCTCTAGGTATAAACATATCGTGTTGGCAACCTTGGTTTTACGAATAACTGGTTATTTTTTTAACTATCGTGCATCGCTTAGCTTTATATGACAATATTCCATAGTAATTTTTATGCGTTTTCATACGCACAGTTTTATAATTTATCCCCTTAGGTAAGATCTGTATTACAATTGTATATTTAGAGTTTAAAATGCTAGGTATAGTAAAATGAGACCTCACTGATTGGAATAGCTCCCCCCCTCTCTCTCACTCACTCTCTCTCTCTCTCCCTATATATATAAATATATACACACACACATGTTTTAGCTAAAATTTTGCGGAATTCTAACAATCTGGCCGATTCAACCGTTGATATTTTTTCATCGAAAGTTGAACTAGCTACAGTTATTCCTTCTTCAATAAACTCTATTTAAATTATAATTACTATGCAAGTCATACAAACTTTTAGAACGGATCGCTAAGCATTATACAATATTGAATTCTTATATAAGTGATGCAGATATCACCATAGTTAAATTCGCGATGTGTAACATGATGTTTTACATTGTAATATTAATTGAACTTTGACATGTATTGTACCTGACAACTTCTACCTCCCAAGATCATTTGATCTACAAGGGATCAACAGAAGTCCTTTAAAAATAAAAATATAATATATTAGTACATTGAAAACATGCTGTAAGTAAGCAAAATTGTGTTTGGGACAGTATGTGTGCCCAGAATCAAATTTAATGAAAAACGAAGGGATTTTGTGGAATACCTTTTGCCTTTTGGGATCACAACATAATTTTTTAATAATTAATGCTGTGAGTGCAAAGAACCGAATAAAAATACAAGATACTGTTATTAAGAACGAATCTCTTTTTGCCTAGTTTACACCAACAATTTCATTGCTAATAACACGTGTTTTAAACAATGTTATTAATGATGTTGTACAAATACTTGAAAATTGTTGACATAATGTTATCAAAATTGCTGTCAACATTCTGTTAGTTTTATTTTTAAAAATGTTAATAACCTTTGTTACCAAAATTTTGTTGAAAACGTTTGCTAGCAACAAAAGTTATGAATATTAGAAACTTGTTGGTAACAAATGTTACTTTATTTATTTATTTTAGCTACCTTTAGATTCAATTTTCGAACAAAATAAAATGCTCCGGGATGTAGGCGTTGACATGGGACAGAGACATATACAATGCAAAAAAAAAATACAATTCCAAACACTACAAGAAAAAAATTTAATACTGTAATTTAAAAAAAATACATGTTTCTATTATAACATAATTCTCAAGATATAATACAGTCAATCATTAAAATATTTATTTATCCAGTAATATGATTTTTGCAGTAAAAATTATTTTTTGATTTTTTTTTTTATCATTTTCTGTACTTCCATTACAAAATTGTTTCTATCCCTTCAAGTAACTTGTTGAAAATCTTAACTGACATGTAACTGATATTTTTATATATATATATATATATATATATATATATATATATATATATATATAACGTAAGTGAGAATGTAGGATAGCGAAAATTAATTTTGTTTCGTGTGTGTTAGTGGTATAATGTGATATTAATGTTAGTAATGTTATCAGCAATGTTATCAGCCATGTTGGCATTTTTGTCATGAACATTGCTATTTACTTCCGTTCATCATTCTTACAACTTTGTTAGTAAAATTGTATTTTCAGTAATGTTAATAGCACATTTGCTATCAAAATTTTTTAAAATAGTGTACCATAGCTTAGAATTTATTGATAAAATTTTTTTAACAGACATTTTGTAATTCACATTGTTGCTGTTATTTTTTCGTTGTAAACTGGGCTTAACGTTTACCTTACTGAGGTTAGTTTATTTATGAGATCATTGAACGATTCCTGCAGTGCGTTTGTGCAATAACAAGCAGTCAGTCGGCTGGAGCAATGAGTATATATTTACTCAATGGCTGGAGTTCCTGAGTATGCACATGTGCCGGAAGACGGAAACAGATGTCAGTTCCTGTTACGTCACATCTCCTGTTTTAAGAAGCCTGTAACTTTTCTAATGTTTTTTTATGCTATCTACGTTCACATTTATTCGAGTCTCTTGTCATGTGTGTAGTCGTCGTCGTCCATTTCAGTGGCCTATTTTCATTCCCCTTGTTTTTTTATCCATCCTTCTTCCTTTTTGGCCGTCTTTCTTGATACGATCGTGTTCCGTTCTGGATTTAATTTTTTGTTATATTTCTGGTTTTTGTGTGTTCTTTGTGAGCACCACTACATTCCTTTACGAATTTGTATATATGTTGTTTGTCAGTTGGCAACAGTTAATACTGGCCTTTATATTTTACTTTGTTTTATTGTGGGATTTTCCGCAGTTCAGTTTAATTTATGTGTTTATTCTCTTACATACCTACTCTAGTGCGTTCTTTTTTTTTTTTTTTTTTTTTT
>PNEQ01121912.1:0-32967 GCA_003012365.1 Medauroidea extradentata | reverse complement strand
TGCGGTTAAGGCGCACTCTCATGTTTAGCAAACATTCCGAAGGGAAAAGTAGTCTTATGAGGTCACCTTTCTGTCTGTGTGTCTGTGGGTATGTGTGTGTATGTGTCCCCGTTAAAAACTTTTGAAGCGGTGGACCGAATTTCCTCAAACTTTGTACACGTATAGTACTTGGTAATATGACACGACTTTCATGTACTTCGTTTACGCCATGCCCATATTTTCAAAATGGCGGCTATTAAAATTTTTTTCGATCATTTAGATATCTAAGGAACCGTAATTTAGAATTTCTTCAAACTTAGCAGCCTACATATACTACATACAAAGTTGACTTCACTTTGATGTTTTTAGTTTGTCCTGCATTCTAAATGGCGGAAATTTATATATTTTAAGCATAATTTCACATATCTTAGGAAATATTTCTCCGAATTTCACCAAACTTGCTACACATATACTACATACAAAACTGACTTGAGTTTGTGTACTTCGTTCATTCTGGGTGCATATTTTACAATGGCGGCCATTTTTATTACATATATTTTTTAGTATACTGTCATATCTTAGGAAATATTTTTCAGAAATGTGCAAACATTTTACACATATACTGCATACAAACCTGACTTGACTTTTGTATATTTCGTTCATGCATCTGTAATATTTTGAAATAGTTTTCATCTTTACGATAGAAAGACATGTCAGAATTATTTTTCCAGTTTATTAAATTGATTACTCGCATATTACTTAGCAAACTGACTTTTATTTAGTATATATCGTTTATGATTTGTCTAAATAAATATTATCATGTAATATTCCTAAATTTTGTAAACGATTTTTAACTTTAAGGGTTAATTTGCACCCACTTTGAGGAAAGTACGCTTGTCAGTTATTCTGATAACTTATTTTTTTGTTTTATGTCTACGACCCATATATTTTGTTTCCACCTAATTTCGAACATCCTGTATATTATGTATTTAAACTCCACGTACTCTCTATATCTCTGTCTCATATCTGAATTGGTTTGGCTAAGTATCGTATGTAGCGCGACAAATGTGTTCTAAACGCTTGTTTGTGTAGGAACTGAAATATATTATGTGAATAGTTGCATAAGACGCTCCACACTATTTATTTCCAGCAGACAACAGCGGAAATACAGATGTAGTAATAAAAAAATATAGATGACTGGGAAAACGAATTTTTAAAATTAATAGGCTAGCGAATTTTGTGATCTTTCTGAAATTAGCAATTGTTATTTAACATTGTTTCTTGACTCACTTATTTGTTCTGTGAGTAAACACTACACAAGTATACATTTTAAAATAATATTTACTTCAGGAGAACAATGTAAGTATTAATCTGAACTTACAAAATATATTGTTACGAGAGGAAAATGCGAAAAACAACGTACCTCATTCCGTTTTTCCGAACCGAATGTGTAGTTTATTTGGCGAAGTACTATTCATAGATACATATTTTAATGACGGAAATGTAACAATTTTTTTTTTTTTTTGGAATTACCAAAACATACATTTTGTGGTACGCCGTAGTATGTAATCACATCTCGAGAGTTATTTTTCGAGTTGTGAGACAACATATCTTTGCAATTGCTTTAAATGACGTACAAGTAATACTGATAAAACTGTTGCTACATAAAACTAAAAATAAAACGCAAAATTTGTTAGTACGCTGCATACTTTGCATGCATTTTAGGAGATATGTATCTATTAGGATGTGCGATACACAATGTCGACTCTTGGTAGTGTGTAATGAAAAGTAAGTCTCAAAGCAAAAGTTTCCGAGTTCGATTACGGGCGTCACCGCTCATTTTCTACGGGTCGGCACAAAAATGTATGCTCAGCCAAGCATAATATTTAAGTAGTTACTGATCTAATGTCACTAGGGACAGGAAAAATTCGCGAATTCAATTATCTGAGTGTTAGAATCAACTTTCCTATGCATACTCAAGCAATAACAATTTGTCCACTAGCTTCTACTCAGTGGAGCAGCAGACGATGAACGAATAGACGGGGATTGAGTATACATATGTCAATGAATTCCAACACGAAAGTAATTCAATTCGCAATATTTTCCTCTCCCTAAATATTACTATTCAACAACAAAATAAAAAACTATATAATCATTTTGTTTCAGCGACACACATATTTTTTCGCCATGTACACAGAAATTATTAATTGTGTTGCCTCAAGCGAAAACCTAACTAAATCTTTCTATCAGACTGTGTTCACCTAACACCCACGTGCACACAAATATTCACGCACCCCAGCCCCACTAGACAATGGAACAACTAGCCGGCCAATCCCGTCAGCCGCACGGAGGGGGAGACGAATCCTGCACACGCAACGCAGACACGCACAGGCCCCGTGTAGATTAGCGTGCGTGTTCTCGACGACCAATCACCCCGCCCCCCGCATCGACCCCGATGACTGATGACGGGCCTGAAGCCTGCCAGTCGCCGCTAACGTGTTTGTGTAAGCAGGTTGGCACAGCTTGAGGGGGGTTGGGGATGGGAGGCTGTTGTTGTTGTGTAGTGCATCAATCATGCCGCCAGCTGAGACGCGCACTCCACCGACGATCTACGGGTAGAGGCACGGAGGCGAAGCTTAACTATAAGTCACACGAATGTCAATTCGTGTCATTTACACAACTGGACATTCACAGATTTGCGGAGACCTGAAAAATTCCCGTTTTATTTCGGGCTCAAGCTTGACTTAAACGACTGTATGTTCGTGTCACATTTGCAACTGGCCTTTTACTTGTCTGACACGTCTTGGAAGTCGCTGAGTCAACAATGAAATGTAACTAAATGCAGGCCCACATCACTGTTTCCGCGAGCAGCCAGTGAGCAACTGTGGTATTATTGAGTATACATATATTCTTAAATGCTAGCATACAGGTCAGTGAAGCCGCGAATTTTTCCGCTCTCTACTGATTTGTCATCTCCAGGAGGACGCTGAACAACAGATAAAGAAGAAACTTAAAGGAGGCCTAAGCGCGTAGTATCACTTTGCCAGCAAGCAGCCAATTAAAAGCTGCTGCCTGCTTCTGTAAAACCATATTCTTGTAGGACAGCCTCCATACCAGTGAACGGCGAATTTTTACGATCTCTACACATTGAAAACTAGGATTCTTGTAGTTCCTCAAATTCTTTTTGGAACAGCATAGAATTCTGACAACTTTAAGTTCCGGTTGAATTCTTAATTAGAAGAGCTGCTGATTTTTGGTGATAAAAATTTCGCAACAACTCGTTCCAGTGCCTTACGTCAACATTTGCAACTATGCTTCAAGGTCAGTGATTGAATGTCTTTAATTCGGACCGTTTTGGGGGTCCAACCAACAAATCACAGACGTGCGGGGTCGTTGTAACCTTGTCCTCATTGGCACAGTAAAGTGAGCGACGCATGAGCACGAGATCGCACTACCAACAACAGCGAATCAGAGCTACAAATGTCCACGAAAGTCATTGAAACAATTTGGTGCTTTAACATTTCCTGTAGGACGCTGAGCAAACAATACAGCAGGACCTAAATTAAAACGACAGAAGTCATCTAACTTAATTATAAAGTGAAAATATACCAATTTCGCGTTTTGTATTACCAACTTTATGTAACTTAAAATTCAGGAAAGCTATGTGATTGGTCAGTTTGAACCCATTAGCGATACTAGCGCTCAATTTTCCCTGAGCCAAACTTTGAACATCGATCTTTCTAACCTGTAGTAGAATTAACCTTACTTTGGTGCACACCTGCAGCTCTGCTTCGTGGTCAGTGATTGGATGTTTCCACTCACTCACAGCATCTTGGGGTTTCATCCGCAAATCACATACGTGTAGTGTCGCAGTCAACCTCGTTCTGATCGGCACAGTCAAATGAGAGACATCTCTGCTCAAATGCAAGTTGCCATGACGCAGAACCGTGGGTGTGCAAGTAAGACATTGAAACAAGATGATGTAAATATATGTTTGCTAAAACTTCCGATCCCAACAAATAAGTCAAAAGAGAATTGTTTTAAATAATTTGAACGAATTTTGAGTTGTTTTGAGTTAAAGTTTGTATCCAAAATAAAAGAGCAAATTTATCAGGCCTATGCCGACCGCGAAAGTAATAAGATGTGTACTAATCTACCATGACAACTAGTCCTCGCATGAGGGGAAGAAGCTATGCGCTAGTAGTAGGTAGACACGTCACAGGGAGGGGAAGTGTACTGCACCTGACATGAGTTCATGGCACACGGTCTGTAGAGATGTAGCGGCGAAAACCCAGACGGCTGTCTGTGCCACAGTATTATGGCCGGATCTGTGGTGCGCCACATCGGTTGTGCGCGACCGTCAAGGACAACAAGGTGGTAATTCACCATATTTCCACGGTACATGTTGTCGTGGGCGAGTAGTACAGTAGTATGAAGTCTAAAATTTTCTCAAAAGAATTTGAGAAATTTTTAGGTATCTAATATCTATATGAAGCAAATGAACAGTTATTACTGGAACTTTGTAACTTGTAAGGTCATCTATTACAGTCCCGTATTTCCAGCGATGCAGTTTACCACTTTGCGCATCAAATCATATGGCAGTAAGCAAGCGCGTCAGTGTAGTCCTTAGTGATCATTCGCTTGTGTGCCTCCAGCGTGTAAAACACCTCCATGTGACGACGTCCTAAAGACAAGCAATGGCAATTTCACTCCCACTTCCTTGTCTGTCGTACCTAATGATTACGGACATGCAAAATTCGCATTATTTTCTGACAGCTGACTAGACTCCAAGTGACTATAGGCTCGTTCGACGTCTCCCGCTGGCCGATATTGTCGTGACTTGCCGCGGAGAACGCTTACATTGCAGAGAGGCCAATCTCTGTAATGACGTAACACACGTAAATGTCAACACATAAAATTTCGTGGCCAATTGAATCGCAGATTACGCTCCCTTGTGTATAGGAAAGTGAAGTTTAGTTTTCTACCAAATGATAACGCGAATTTTGCATGTCTCTACTAATGATTCGACTACAGCGGCCCCGCTATAGGTGAGGTGAAAATAGTGCACTTACTACTTACATCTTAAATTTTCTGACATCTCAGCAGTACTATATGTTCAAAAGATTTTATTATATTCTTGGTTTTTCATGTTTTTCATCTTTTTCTGTAATACGTTAAATCATTATTGGAAAGCATTTTTTTTTTACTCTCTGACATTTTGCGTGAAAATAAGAAATAATGTTGTAGGTTACCTACAAGAAAATGTTTAAAAAAATAAGATCACATATTTTTTTAATTAAAAAATATAACTTTTTAAGCGTCGACATACTAAAATTTCTAATACGCTTTCGAGAATATTGCAGTAATGAAAACTTGCTTCAATATAAGACAGTTACTATAAATCCATACCCACATGTACTCTATAACAGCTACAGTTTTGAACTTGGAATCAAGTTCCAAACAAAAATGCTCGTGAATAATTTAAAACAGTTAACAAGTAGTATTAACTTCCCTATGGTCACTGTCTACCACAGCCGTCAAACGGTGTTCTTAACTTCTGTCATTTATTACCTCTACAGACTGAAAAAATTAGAGGATTCATTGGCTTGTAGAAAAGCCTCCAAATAAATCTGAGTATTCCAGCAGACAACAGATGCTCATTGGTTGCTCGCTAAAAATAATCATACCTTGAGATCAGTGGCGAAGCGCGAAGTGTTCTAGGGCAAGCGGCGACTAGCAGTGACTATACAGATCTCTCAGTTGCCTGTGGAACAATTTGACTGGTAGAGGCAGGTACACCTCTCAGCTAGTAGCATGTAAGAGGCGAGGAACTAGTTCTCAGTAATACATCTAGGTATCAGCAACACAACTGTCACCTGTTCAAAGAGTATAGTCGGCTCTCATGCAGCTTACCTTGGAACACACCCACGCTTCGCCACTGCTAGGGATGATGGTTTATCGCGGGAAAACTTGACTGTTTGCTGGGTTACAATACACGTTCAGTCGACCAGAAGATTACTGGCTTTCGCTTGTACGTGAAGCTGTTACCCTATTTGACTGAGCCAATAAAAACCCCGCTATTGTAATATTTAACGTCTGTTATTGGTCTGCAGACAGCTACGTTGTGTATGACGCATATCACCCAATCATATGTACTGCAATTAACTACAGTGTTGTCAGGGATATGTTGGCACAAAAATTTTCGCGGCATCTTAATATTAGAGCCACGACTTTATGGATAATAGATTTCTGCAACGTTTGGTTTTAATGCGTTATGTGCACTTCAGTATCTTTTCTACGTCGCCTGTGATTGGATGAGTTTACTCTCTCTTGCCTTGGCAAATTTACAGACGTGCGGAGTCACAATAATCTTGTTCTGATTGGTGCAGTCAAATGAGAAACGTGTCGGAACAAAGATACGCTGCAAATTACCAGGAGACAGAGCTGCCGATTTGCACGTGAGACACTGAAACAAAGTGGAGGAAAAAACTTTTCGCGATAAAGTTGTGGCTTTAACCATTATCTCTAGTCATACTACATGACCACCGATTAAATAGTAATACATATTTACCTGAAAAATTCGCGTCATCTTTCGGCCCCAAGCTATAATTCCAGCAGCTGTTAAGTTAGTGCCACTTTCGCAATTGGCCCGTGACTTATTTGACACTTCCTGGAAGTCGCTTAGCCAATAGTAGCCTACAGAAGTAACTACACACAGTAAAAAAAAAAAAAAATTTGTACTTTTACAAAAAGGTTTTTTGGAAACCAGTTTCCAAAAAAGGTTTTGGTAACACTGCAAAGTTTTTTTGTAAAATTTACAAAAAAACTTGTATTTTTACAAACTTCTTTGTATATTTAAAAACATTTCTGTAACTTTACAAACAAATTTTGTATGTTTACAGCTAATATCTGGTTAATTTAACAACACTTTTTGTAGTGTTCCAAAAAAAAAAAAATTAGAAACTAGTTTCCAAAAAATTTTTTTGTAAAATTACGAAATGTTTTGTAAATTTTTTTCAGATCTCCTAGGTTTACTTTGTTTCAAATCGAAAAATTTGCTCATTAGGGTTTATTTTACTACTTCGCAAAGGTGTTTACGATATTTGTAACCACTTTAAAAGGTTTCTGACGTCTTACTTTTATTACCTGACTTAATACGTTCTTACATTAGTTTACAAGATTTTCCTTGTAAATGTACAAATTTTTTTACTGTGCAAGCAGGCCCATATCACTGCGTCATCGAGCAGCCAGTGAGCAGATAATGTACCTATGCTTGAATATACAGATGTTCTTGGAGGCTAGCCTACATGTCAGTGATCCCGCGAATTTCCCCCGTCTCTAGTAATACAGACGTGAAGTGACTTGGCGGGTCGTATGATGCGGGCGAATTTCACCTTGTATTGGCTGCCCAAGGCTGTTGATTCCAGCCCCGTGTCTATTTGGCTCCTGCACGTTACGGCAGGTTTCCTATTGGCCTGGCCACCGGCTAGCAGGGCAGCCACCTTACGCTGATTGGCTGTAGGCGTCGTCTCCGCCATGTTGCTGGCCAAGGAAGCCATTTTGCTGGCGAGTGTGACTGAGTTCGCCGTCCTACCGGCTGTTTCAATTCAGTATCCTAAATATTCTGTGACATGACTGGACCTCACTCCTATTTCATTGGTTCAGGACCCTGCAGGAGATGACAAATAGGTAAAAAGACAAATAGTGAAAATGACGCATACTCTCAGTTGTTTCAATAATATAGCCTGTACCCGAAAAAAAACTCGAATTTTTCAGGTCCCTAACTTTTTGTCATTTAAAATTTAGCGCCAGTTTTTCTAATTTTATTTTCGTACAGTTAAAGAGTGTTTTCATCGTAGACCGGAAGGTGTTTACGGCCATGAACCTTCCGCGAAAATAATTTTGCCCCATCTGCAGTACTGCTTCATGGTTATTGGGAGTGTGTCGTTGTGACGTGACGTCTCGCATTTAATTTTGCCAATCAGAATACGCTTACTGCGACACCACACGTCTGTGATTTGCGAGTAGAACCTCAACACACGTGAGAGTTAAGACATCAAATCACTGACTATGAAGCATTATTGCTAGAGCCCACGATTTTTGGTGAAAAGAATTCTGCAACAATTTGTTTCAATACCTTGTGTGAACAAATGCAGCTCTGCTTCTTGAGTATTGGCAGAATGTAGGCGTGGCTCATTTGACTAGTGCCAGCAGGGACAAGGTTACTGCGACACCACACGTCTGAGATTTGCGAGTAAAACCCCGAGACGCTGAGAATTTACAACAGCCAATCACTGACCACGAAGCAGAGCTGCATATGTGCACATAAGGCATTGAAACAAATTGTTGCAGAATTCTTTTCACCAAAAATCGTGGGCTCCAAGTATTGCAGATGTGAGCGTAAGACTTTAAGGGCTTGTTCCCGAGTTTTTTTTCAGACTGGTGATAATAACTCAAATGTTTTTTAACCAAAAGTTTTGAAAAATTTGAGTCAATGTTCAATCACACGATGCACAATACTGTGGACGCGTTTTTTAAATAATGTACCATTTGCCAGCAAAAAAAGAATTTCCTTTATTTTTGCTTATTTTTAAGACGAAAATCGTGGTACTTTGGGTAATAAAATCTAAAATACCGTTCAGTATAATTCTACAAAAAAAAAAATTCAGCTACAAATTGTAACATGTGTCAAAACTGTGCAGCGAAATTTTGATATGAGAATTAGGTAGCTAAAAGTGTTTTCGAAATCACTGCAAAACTCCGTAGCAAAGCCTTAAAACAAACTGCGGCAACATTATTTTCGCGAAAATTTCATGTCCCTAGGTATCATACTTTGAAAGTGTTATAAATGTTCATTCCGTGATGACAAAAATAAGGTGACCCAACTAAACTGACCAAAAAGAACACAGAAGGGTCACAGATGTACGATAATTCACAGCAATTGAAACAAGGTGGCATAATATAAATTATTAAATTACTGCGGTCTCAACGACCAGAGCCGAATATCTGAAAATTGTCTAAACACACGAACTTACAGATTTTCTCTAGGATTTGAAATCGTTTGATTCATGAAAAATAAACTCAAATATGCCAATGACACTAACCACAAAACCAATTTAAAAAAAAAAACATCACATTAGAGTATTGTTCTGTAACCTTTTCCATTTCTGTGGAATATTTACTTACGTTTACAATTTTCAATCACACGATTTTAATAGTGCGTTTAAAATCGATTAGGTATACCTTTTATTTCATTTTGTATAAAATTGAGGATACCAGAGAATTTTACGAAATAAACGAAACGCTAATCCAAATATGTTTGAAGATGTAAATCCTCTGGCTGCTAGGTACACTTGAAACCCATAAAAAAATATATTTAGAAATTTGTGTTATCGAAGTCTTTTTTTTCTCGCCTATTATGTACGGTCGTAAAAAAGAATGTTGCCGAGGAGTAGGACATGTGGGGTGTGGCTATAAAACCAGCATTGTGAGAGGACAGATTTTTTTTTGTGTATGCATTTTATTTCCCGCCGCGGCGTTATATAATGGCGTTTGCTTCGGAAAGCGGCCACCACTGGGCTAGATTCATGTCGCCGTGAAAAAAAAAGACAAGAAAATAGTATTCTCCGTGGCCGGTGTGTTGTAGGTTCGCAGCATCAGCCCCACCTGACAAGGGGGTAGCTGTGTGTTTCGCAGGATAGATTGTGCGGAAGGGGAAGGGATGTGGTGATGATGCAGCTGCGACCCCCGTGTGGCTCCACACTCACAGATACAGCACGTCTACCCACCCTCTCCTCTTACAACATTCCCCACCCAAAAAAAAAAAAAATATATATATATATATATTCATCTTTCACACCCTGGAAGAGCACAAAACTCGCCCTGCCTATGGAAACATGAGTTGACGTCAACAGGGCCGCTCACTTTCTAATTTAACCACATCGCTGTGAGCTACAAATACGCATTATTTAAAAAAAAAAAAAAACAAAAAAAAACAAGGAGTTACCAGCATAAATGATAAGCTTACTTTCCTCAAAGTTGGTGCAAATTATCTTTGAAGGTTAAAATCGTTTACGTAGCTTACATCTAGAAGTATTGAATAGTAATATGTATTAAGGTATATTATAAACGAAATATACAATATTTAAGTCAGCTTATGAAGCAATGTACCCATACCCAGTTTCATTAAAATGAAGAAGGAATTTTTTGAGACGTATTTCTGCCATAAATACAAAAATTGGCCTTATATTTCAAAATATTTCCAAAGGTTGAACGAAGTACACAAAAGTCCAGTCAACTAACTAACCAAAATATGAATGCCAAAATTAACGAACTTCGGAAAAATATTTCCCCAAATATGCCATATTACGCAAAAATATGACATGGTAGCCATTACAAAAATATGAACAAAGTGATAAACGAAATACAGAAAAGTCAGGTCAGCTTTGTAGGCTATGTAGTATGTGTGTTCCAAGTTTGATGAAATTTCTAAAATATATTTCTTAAGACATATGGCATATTATTAATTATGTAATAATTAACAATTATGTAATGCTATGCTAAAATATAAAGCATGTGGTAATCGTGCCGGGCGATGCCGCTGGTCGGCGGGGTTTCTCGTGGATCTCCTGTTTCCCCCGCCCTTTCATTCCGGCGCTGCTCCGTACTCACATCATGTCACCCCCACCAGCGTTAAAAACCACGATGTTAAGCGCTGACCAAAATCTCTTCACTCACTCACTGAAAACTTAATACACATAGCGACGTTTCCTATGTACAACAATTCAATTAGACAATAATTAAAACGTATGCTGAGCTACGAATATTTTGTTTCCGCCCGTTTACATTCATGTCTTAAGGATTCACAGGTCGTACAATTTGCACAAACGAACATCCATACTATTTAAACTTGTTGAATAGTAAACAGTTGTTTGCCAGTTTTATAGGAATAGATAGAAGCTTAAGGTCACTTAGGTCAGATTTTCCGAAAACGGTACACTATTTGAAAACTTCGTTCGCATACGTTCAGCTGAAGTTGGGAGAATTGCATTTTTTTTACTCACAAAACTGATAAAAAAGGATTATATTTATGGCCGGCATCTTTTCGACGTATGAGCATAATGTTCAGCTAGGAATTTCGTAGGTTAAGAAAATAAATAAAAACATACATTTGAGCTAGCAGAGAATTTTCTCAAAGTCATCTAGGTGTTTTAGTGATAAATCTCACAAGCGAATAAAACTGAACAAAAATGAATAAAAAGCGCCAAAAACCTGGCCTACATTAGCCATACTCTCCAACAAATGGTTTTGGGGTAGCTCTCCGACTTGCTGTGCACACACTACTATTGTTTACTCAGTCTTAGAAGTCTGTTCATGTTTTTGTCTGGAATTGATTACCTTTGGTTGAGTTCTAGAATGTAACAAAAAGCGTAATTTATTCAAGTGATGAAATGTTGTTCATAGATGGCAAGTTTCCAACAACTGACGTCGAATTGTTTATTTTCTGAGAACTACAGGAAGAGAAACAAGATTGAAGACGTAAGAAATAGTACTAGAATAAACACAGAATTTCGCCGTATTTGTGCCTGAATTGTACTCCCCTCCCCCCCTTCTCAAACCCCTCTTCTTTCAAGTGCAGAAAAAAAAAGGTTCCGAAGTTACTGAACTACGTAGTCAGAAAGTATGTAGTTATGTTATTTATAAATTAATGTTTGAAAAAATACGGAAGGGAATTGAGAGGGAAATGATTATTTTCAAAATAAATATTATTTAACCAAATGTCTAGTCTACAGTTTTCTTTACAAATTTACCATTTTGAATATTTTATTGCGAAGGGTGAGGTTTTATGTTAATAAATAAGAAAATGTTTCTTATTGGCTGGAGTTTTACACGAAAGTATATTCCGCGCTCTGTCCGAGGTACCTTAGTGCTAGTAACAACATGATGTAACTTACGTAAATGTGAGAAATTACCAGTTCCTATTATTGTAAAATGAAATAAATCTACTATGACTGTACACATATGCATTTGTGTTGCTGATTAAAGGAGACAAAAGGGAAACATTTCACTAATAGTTTTTAACTATCTTTTACTCTAACAGATGACTTTGCATTCAATGGCGGCTCGTGGGTTGTTGCCAGGTAGGGCTGCAGTTGCCAAGAGCTGTACAGGTTGCGCGCTGGTTGACTCTACAGCCACTGACAAGCTGATGTGCAGGTGCCCCTTACTACTGAGTCGTCACAAAAGATCTAGTAGCCGGCAAATATTTCATGGTCGTTGGTCTACGGCGCGTTCATCAAGAGTGTACAGTTCCGACTACGTGCAGCCCCACCTGGCAACAACCCACGAGCCACCACTGTGTGCATTGAAGAAATACTATTAAGATTCGATTGATTAAAAAAGCTGTAATATATTCTAAGGAGCTCGCATGCAATGCCACAGCATAAAAAACATCAAAAAAATGTTTTCACTGTAGAGTTTCTCTGCTTCTATAGCGATTGCATCATTCGCTACTATAACACAACTAAGAATATAAAATCCTCCTGATTTGTACGCTGCAGAGTATAAATTATGCATCATCTTTAACAATAACATATTCAAACATTAATTCAATTAACTTTGCTGCTAATTTGCTCAATGAGTATCGTGATTCGTCGCAGGAGCAAACAAAACTGGAAATAAACGCACATTGTAAACGCCGAATTTTTCACATATCTCAACACCTAACATTCCATGAATCTTTACTGTTGTTCTAATTCTGCAGGGGTTAAAATAACCTCCACAAGGTTTGAACTCAATGAATAATTCCTTCCTGATACATGCATAACCTGTGGTGATGAGACTCAACAATCAAGTGTTGAAATTTGCTACGAGTCTAACATAGTTTCAATAATATGTGTCATAGAATTATTCTTAGAATATGCTTTCAGAAAACATATTCCCGGCTCTAATAATTCTTGTCGTTATCTCATAGAGATATAAATACGGCTACATGCTCGATCTTCTCTCGACTGCAACATTTAACTTGCAAACAGTTACAAAAAATAATTATCTGTGTTTACTAGATTTATTGTTGTGCATTCAGTCTTCAAAATCTGGATAGTGGCAAGGGTTCTGCCCAATAATCTTGCTATCGGATGTGGTTAAGGGCATTGTGACCCGTAACAATTCGTTTTTAAAATATTTGTGTTAAACACTGTTCAACTTTTACGTATCAGATAGCATGACATTTCCTCAAATAAAAAAAAATATGCTCTATAGATTATGCATAATCACCCATCAAAGTCAGAAAATTGCCATTGCGGTGTAGAGAAAATAAATAAATAAATAAATAAATAAATAAAAGTATTTAACTTACGAAATAAAAACCTACAGGAACTAAAAGTCAGTGTATCAAAGCATTTTAAGACGTGTTTGACGAAAGTAAGTTTTAAAAATTCAGTATCAGCCGAAACTCAAAGTTATGAAAAAAATTTACTTATTTTCATTTATAATAATAAAAAAAACTTATCCACGTGTAATCGTAATGGTATCTTGAAGTAGCTTATAGCACGTAGTTTCGATATGAAGTACTTATTTTTGCCAGTAAAGAGCTTTTTTTTTTTAATTTTCTCTACACCGCAAATATCATTTTGTGGCTTCGGTGAGTGATTATGTAAGATCTAAGCGGCCATATTTTTATTTGGAGAAGTGACATGTTATCTTATGTGTAAAAGTTAAACAGTGTTTGGCAAAAATATTTTTAAAAAACATTCTACGGTTCCAACGCCCAGGAGCTGTCGTGGCCATTTTGTCTCATTTCATTTCCTAATATTAGTGATATCTCACCTGTGTCAGAAACACAGACTCCATCGACATGGCTGACAACTTAAGCACCTTCAATGTGTTGGTACGAGCCTCAAGCTTCTTCAGATGTAATAGGGTTGGTATCATTGCATAGTAGCGTTCTCACGACGACGGTTGCTAAGAGTCGTATGTAGATGCGCTAGATACCACGTTTGAGGAACGAAAGCAAGGGAAGCTGCTCATACGTCAACACCCGTGTCGCCTTTATGTGTGGGTCGCTAATACGGCGTGCAGTGTTTCTCCTACGGGCGGTGACACTGCATTTTTATTTTCAGAAAGCGCATAGTAAAGTCCAGCGCGTGCTTCTCTATTTTGGTTTTAGGCTTCCGGTTAGTAAATTTTACGCGACAGCAATTAAAAAAAAACGTTTATAGACATAATAAGTTGCTCCGAAACCGTTTTTCTCAGCATGATGTCTAGAGAACAGAAATAGCGAAGCAATAATTGAATCGGTCATTTGAGAAACACCTAATGTCACTTTCAAGAAACAGCTGTTCAATAATTTATTACTGAAACCTTCTTAATAACGTATCTTTGTTTAAAAAGAATTGGTGCACGTTTTACTTCTATCCTGAACTGTTTAAATTCACAGTTTTAAGAGTAAATGTGCATAAACCCAAATTGTGAAAAATGTGACACGTGGGTTTATCAAATGACCGATTCAATTTTTAATGCGTTTATTTCTCGTATATAAAATAAAGAACACATTTTGAGTAGTATTTCTTTAAATAAACTTTCTCCTTACCGTTTGCAACAATGTCCATGCGCCAACTGTATATGACTGATAATGCTGTCGAAGTAAAAAAAATAATAATTATAATCATTGGAAACGAAGAGTATGCGTGTCAGTAAATACTACGCTTTTTAAGTTTTACTGCAAAAATACAAAACTAAGCGAGAAAACTTTATGGAAACAAAATATATATTTTCCTCGGCAAAGCCACTGAACTGTTGTTTGTTGGGCCCGTGCATCAACATCCGTAGTCAGTAAAAGTTGGCCTTCCGTATTATATTCGTTCGGTTATTATTTTGTGTCATTCAAAACTTCATAAGTGTGCGTAAGATACTTCTAGATGTTCACGAAAAGTTAACTATATTGCCTATGAAACCCGAGAATGGCTGTAGTTTATGAAGGAACGCCAAATAAATCGACACACGCTACTGGTGAAGTACTAATCACAAACCCAATATTTGGAGAAAGTTTATAGCTTTTCCATACTCATAAAAGGAAAACTTCGCGCCAGGTAGTATCCTATACAGTCATCTCACTCTCTGATGTATCGATTTATTCAGGATTGTTGATCATCCGATTTTCACAAAAGGGTTCTTGTCGTTTTATCCCTAATACGCAGAACAAAAGTAGAAACGTATACCATAGCTTTCGTTTTTAAGTGGTTGCAAATTCGAGAAGTAATGATACTAAATGCAAACGCGTAAATTATTTTCAACCAAGAACCAAAAGGAACAATTTAAACTCTTCCAGTGTTTCGATAATATCAGTTAAAGATGCGTAGGCAATTGAAATATTTATACACAATTACTTTCCAAATCCACCATTTCACCAATATGCACTGTTAAAAAATTTCCGTGATTTTACGGACAATCTTACGGAATCATCTGTTTAATTAACGGGAGCCTTATTTTGTAACACAGCTATACATAATTATGTTTCATTAATTAAACATACGTCAAACTGCGAGAAGAAACTAAATAAATAACCGAACACATTATTGCGCCTGCATCCTAAAGAAGTCACATAAATATGCGAGTTTCCATAAGTGGAGCTAGTTGCCTTCCGCAAATTAACGGACACTTCTGGAGAATTTTTTACCAGCACTTCTCCGTAAAACAACGAAAATTATTTTTAATAGTGCCACCTAATATTTGTGAGAGTTTTTAGCAACTGATGTTCAGTACTCCTTAGTAACGTACTAAAAATTCCACTGGCATTCGGTACCACTTGAAATACTCTCATGTACACCGTTATAAATTTTAACGGAAATGTACTGTTAATAAACGGAAATATTGTCCGTAAAAGTGAAATACGGAAATGTCTATAGTAAATATACACTACGGAATCATACGTAATATGTCCATAAGTCTGCTGCGGACACTTACACGTAAAAAAATCGAAAATGTATGGGTTAGAGAGCTGTAAATATTACGGATATATTTTAATAATTTAACCAGTAAATCTGCAAATTTGTAGAAATGTAATTGTAGCATTATAGACATGTAAATATGGCTCAGTTCCGTGTGGTGAAACTGTTTTACGGAAACTTCTGTTGGATTAGGAAATAAGTTTCCGTGAATTCACGGAGGTATCTGGAGAAATTTTTACCGGAAATTCCGTAAATCTGCGGAGAAATTTTTTACAGTGTGTAATCAATTTGTTATCAATTTAGAAAAGACTACTCAAGACAACGGAAACTGCAAATGTTATGTGTCGTTTGAAGTTTAGATAACTTGTAACTATATTTTCACAATAATTGTTTACTGCTGTAAAAAATTGTTTGTGGCTAACCTAGCAAATACGTACAGAGGAATAGAATTATAGTGGAAATAGGATAACCGAGTCTGTTTTAATGATCCCCGGAAGATAAATTAAGAACTTTATTTTCCCTTTAAACCTCAACGCATCTACATTCCTCCTCCCTTTTCGCTGTATGTAAGAATTTGTGTTACAATAATAATACCCAATGCCGCACCCACTAATGTTTTCATGTAATACCGACAGAAAAGTTTTTGTATAGCCTTAACTCTCTGTGTATTCGAGATGGCGAATTATTAACAAAATCTTTTGCTTGTGATTTCCTGCGATTTTATTTTCTTGTACGTAATAATTAGAGCCCACGATTTTTCGCGAAAAGAATTCTGCGACAGTTTCTTTCAATGCGTTATCTGCACATATGTAGCTGTGCTTCATGGTTACTGGCAGAATGTATTATTGTACAGACGTGGCTCATTTGACTGTGCCAACAGGAACAAGGTTACTGCGACACCACATGTCTGTGATTTGCGGGTAGAACCCTAGACGCTGAGAGTTAAAAACAGCCAATCACTGACCATGAATCAGGGCTGCATATGTGCACATTACGCATTGAAACAAACTGTTGCAGAATTCTTTTCACGAAAAATCATGTGCTCTATTAATAAGACACAACTCCATCTACTAGCTGTTAGGAACGATCACTGTGTCGCATAGTTAATTGAGATACTTTCATAAGGCAAGGTGACTTCGTAAAGGATGTGCGTTTCCCTCAGGGTGCAGGCAAGCACTAAGAAGAGATTTTCGGAAATTTGACCCATCAGGGGTGTAAAGAGATGAAATATATTTTCAATGACTCGTCGATACGAGTTGAAACAAAAGGACTATCGTTTTGATTTTCACACAAATTAGGTACTTGTAATAATATTTCTGAATCTTTGGAAAGCTAACATTTACAGTACATCAAGGCTAGATATTTATGTAACCATTTTAAATATCGAGGTGTTATCTGTTCCAGAATAATGCTTACGTAAATACCTCAAACATTTCACATCACTAGAGCCAGTCATTTTTGGTGAAAAGAATTCTGCAACAATTTGTTTCAATACCTTATATGCACATATTTTCTCTGCTTCATGGTCAGTGATTGGTAGTTTTTAACTTTCAGCGTCTCGGGCTCCAACCCGCAAATCACGGACGTGTGGTGATGCGGTAACATTGTTCTGGTTGGTGCAGTCAAATGAGCCACGCCTCTTTCCAATTATATTCTACCAATAACTACGAAGTAGTGTTGCGGCCGTTCAAGTAATGCACTGAAACTAGTTGTTGCAGAATTATTTTCACCAAAAATCACTGGCTCTACACATCACTTACATATTTAAAACAATAAGTAAATTACTACGTGGAAAATAAATAAATAGCGAATGGGGGGAGGGTACTGGAGGGCCGGGTATTTTATCCGGAGTACAGATTTTTGACTGTTCGCCCGTGGGCATCTACATATCTCGATACATGACATGAAATGAAGCCCTACAGTGGAGAAGTGACGGAATGATACGGGCGGGGGAAACAGGAGATCCCCGAGAAAACCCGCCGGCCAACGGCAATGTCCACCACGTATTCCTGTTTGAACCCGCCGGGGATCGAACCCGGATCACCTTGGCGGGAGCCGAGTGTTCTGACCACTCGGATACCGTGAAAACTTAGTTCGTAATACAATACGCGGACGAACCGAAATTTATTACATTTCTTTCGATACGCAATGCAGTTAAATATCTATATTCACCTGCCTGTGTATTAATATTTTTATTTACCGGCACTAGTGCACGGAAAACATAAAAGTTTTTGAATTGTGAGTGCTGCCTTCTAGATTGGCCACTGTGCTTACCATCTTGAAGTTACGTGTCCTAATAATATTGAGGATTTCAGAAGCATTTATGAGACTTTTGCAAGTATTTTAGTATTTACTCTCGCATTCAAAACGTCTGCTACAGAACGTGTGTTTTATGTCATTTCATAATCAACGAGGAAGGTAATGAAAATAAAAGCTTCACCTATTGACCTAGATACTTGTGTTACTGATTTGACGCCTTCAGTTGTTGTCTAGAGGGAAACATGGTTTTGTTTCGATTTTCATCTTTGTGACAAAACCATTTCGTAGTCACTTAATAAAATTCACGAGAAAATAATTAAAAAATTGATTTCAATGTCATAAACAAATGGATAATTCAAATCTGATTAATTACTGCAAGAAAGAACGACATTCGTTTTTTGTAGATGCGTGAAATTGTGTTCTTGGTTCCTAAATACAAATAAAACCATTTAAAAATTTAAATAATACACCATGAAACTTGGAATGTGTTGATGAATTGAATGTGCACTACATTACACCTGTAAAAATAAAATTGTGTAACGTGCACCAACCTTTAAAAATACTTATGCCCACGGTCTAATATTATACATAATATTTTTTTTTAGTATCACACGCGAACACAGGTGCGGGTAGACAACTAGTCTATAATATAAAAATTAAGGTTGAATTGTACGTCTTTTACGCTTTCCCATACACAATTTATTCGATTGTGATAACATTTTTGGTGAATTGTTGAACGTGTACCCAAAAAGATTTTCGTAAGAAAAAAAGCCTAGGTTGTGTGGTGGGGAAGAGAGAACAGAACGGGTTACCCAAATATTTCAGTAATAACTTACAGTAGATCAGTTGTGCTTTCGCCCACGGAGGTTTCTGCAAATGTTATGGGAAGAAAAAAAGGGGGGAGGTAGAAGGAAAAAACAAGGTACCCAAAAAAATTTAGTGAATAAAACTTTGGTGAGTTTATTGTTCAGGGGAAGGAGGTGTTGCAAAACTAGGTAGAAGTGTAGACCCAAGCACCCAGAAAAATTAATGAAATTAACTTAGTGAGTTATTGCGCATGTGCTCACGAAGATTTCTGCAAAAATAAAATTAATAAATGATTCAAAAACAGTTATTATTAGTCTTTAACATCATTTCGTTCCTTTAGCTCTTTTCAAAACTATTTTGATTCAGAAATACTAAGGCGGTGAACTTCGTTTGCGGGTACCAGCCAGTAGCTTATAGAAAGTAAAAATAAAATACGTTTCGAACACATCGGAACAGTGCGTGCAGTGGGGGTAGTTGTTGCATCTTCCAAAATTACGAGCGTTATTTACTACTGTAATGACACACGCGGCAGGTTTTTGTCGCGATGACGATGTGTGAGGTTGCCAGGACTGTAGGACGGCCCAGGATCGTCGTCCCTGAATACGGCCATCAGTCACGCGCGAGAAGGTCGCTTGATATTGCGGCATCCATCACAGCTCTCACGCTCGCGTCGAGGACTCCCGCGCCCGGACTGCATTGTTTTCAATTTTCTCGCATTTTCCCTCCTCCTTCCTATCGTGAAGGGACGTAAATATGTAGTCTACAAGTACGTTGCCAACTGGTGTGAAGTGACGGGATTTTGTTTAGTACTCGACATCTAGGTCTTAAGCGCTTGTGAGATGTGAAATTATAGGCCTATAAGTATGGGGCAGCAAGAGCCGGGGGAAACGGGAATTCCCCGAGAAAACCTTCCGACCGAAAATTTGGGGATCTAACCCACCAGCAATCGAACCAGGATCATCTTGGCACCTGCCAACAGACGTGATGACAGGGGTACAGGTTGAGAATTACTGTGGTGGTAATAATTATATCATATAAGGGGGATACTCAAGGACCAGATTATAGCACCACGAATGCATCTTTATTACTGGGTGCCCCTAGACTTGTGTGTACTCCTAAGTATGAGATGGAATGATGGAGAGGCACCGTTGTAATAAAGATGTGGGAAACGGGAGAGCCCTGAGAAAACCCGTCAGCCAGTGACATCGTCCGGCACGATTCCCTCATGCAAAAATCATGTGTTTGACCCCGGTGGGGATCGAACCCGCATCGCCTTGGTGGAAGGAAAATGATCTGATCACTTTTTTTTTTATTTTTGGTGCAGTGGCGAGGCGGTAGCTTCCGCATCACCACTGCACCAAACATTCCTTTATTTATTGTGAGTTATTTGAGCAGCACCTAAAAACTTTCATGGGGCAATTTTACAGAGACAATTTTGGAGGCCATCATTTGGGAATAAAACAAACTCACACGCAGCCACACCCGCGAATCGAACTCAGAATCTTTCGCACCAAAGTCAGTAGCTCTATCAACAGAGCTACGGGGTCGGCCACTCCGTCGCCGCGACTGCTAATGCTGTGATTATTTCTTTTTTTTTTATGCGTTTATGTTCTTTTGGCTTCGGAGAAATAATGGCGCCTGACATATTTGCCATATTAGTTTAATGACAGTAATATTTGTGAGGTTTTGAAGAATTAATTTAAACTATTTAAATTTAATTTAACGCTTTTAAAATTATCGTTGATACATTTAATATTCCTTCGAACCTTTTTTTCCTTTACGCTGTTAGCTTACGTAATAACTGACATTGCGATTAGCCACTTGAAAAATGGTCTTGAGATAATACACCGAAATTTTAAACAAATGCTACACAACTTATGCTTAAGCCAAACATTCCTATACTTTCGTTTGAAATTACAGTAAGTTGTTAATACAATTTTAAATATTATGTTTTTCTTATACTGCAACTACTTAATTTAGAAGTAGACTGTTATCGATTTCGAAGAAATGTGTTACAAACCAACAATCACAAATGTTTTAGGGCACGGTCTGTAGCGATTTTCATCGTCATCCTTTAATTTTTATATTGTACCACATAAATTTTTTCTTAGTTCAGACATAATCTGTTACTAAATTGTGCACTAATGAAAAAATCTTTATATCTCTCATAGTTTTGGCGTAATGACTCATAAACGTCCAAATTTACATGTAACGGCTGTATGTATGTCAATAAAACCAACAGACATATCAAACTGAAAAGAATTGGCAGTTAATAACGATGTTATGTGTTGTAGGATACAACGACTTCTGTGTAAAATAAAGGTTCAATTTTTAATTTTAATTTCAAATTTCAGCAATTTTTAGTACTTTTTTTTTTTTTTTTTGCATTTATATAGAAGATGTTGTAGCCTACAACATAGTTATGCACTGCAAATATTTTCAGTCTTGGTATATCAGTTGTTTTAAGTGGCGTGCGTAAAACCGGAACATAAATTTTTGGCGTCTAAAAGTCAGTATGGAGAAACTATGAGTGATAAAGTAATTAATGAAATCAGTATTAAGTCGCAATTATGTCTTAAATAAGAAAAAAACGCCTGGTACAAATGTAAGAAATAAAAATATAACTATGAAAATTGCTGTAGATCGTGCCCTAAGGGCTGAAATGGCTTGTCGAATCCTTACTCCATTGTTACATCTATCTAGGTCGCTACTTAGGCAGGCTGTGATAAATGTCCAGGTCGAGGAACACTTCCGCGAAGCAAGTCTCCTGATATTCCCCAACAACAGCGAAATGCTGGTTTGTACATTAGCGGTTTGCTCATTGTCCCATTGTATTCATTTCATCGACTCCAATTTGCGGCGGAACAAGAGGGGTGGGCCCGGTGATGTTGTTAATAGTTTACGAAACCAGGGGGTAGTATACCTACTCCCCCTCTCTCCACGTGTAAGTGTTCTCTGAGCGTTTCTCTCTCGGAAGGGCTAGAAGTGTGGTCCTTACATTTCCCGACGTTTGTGCGCACGCATTAACAAACGAGCCAGCCAGAGGTTAGAAGTTCCGCAAACCTTGGATAATCCGCCGGAGGGCTTAGACCGCTGGGGTCTCGCACGCGGTTGGTGTTGGTACCACGATGACAAAGAGAACAAAGCGGCCGGCAACGATGCAAGAGGGCGTGGGTGGACGGCTCAAAGCCAGAGAACGTGCATATCCAAAAAGGACCTTGGTTCAACCGCGAGGCGCATTTCTGTTGCTGTACCTTTGTAGCCGGCTTCAGCACCGCGTTCTCGTTATCCCCTTCTAGGGAATGTTTTTTTTTCAACCCTGCCAGTCGGTAGCGACCTGCACTCGTTATCCTCACAAACAAAAGACATCTAAATTCAGACAGCACCTGCAATCAGATGTTAACGATGGGGAGGGGGGAGTAATAATATTCTTGAAATGTGCTTGTCATCTCTCCTCAGGTGGGCTTGCTCATATCTTTGTACACCAAACTTATTTCTTTCTTTTCCTTACATGAGGGGTAACTTTTTAATTAAATTCATCCTTAGGCACACGAAGGAGAGACTGGAGGGTTTTCAGCTGCGGTCGAGACGTGGATTATCTGCAGGAGCTGTCACGGCGGCTCTCCATTACTCGCGATGCAAAGGCTTGTTTTAATTAAATCTTCCTGGCGAGCAAAGAGTAGGGAAAACATTTTAATGCATCACGCTCCGTTGTTTCGGGGAGGCCAGATGCGTGAGATAAATGATGACTCGTTCAAGTTTCCGGGAGGCGCGGGCTGTGGAGAACACGCTGCGGAATGGTCTTCGCCGGTGGCTGATGGTTACTTGCCTCTGGTGCAAGAAGGCAGCGGGAAATAAGAGATTAGAATGTCTTAATATTCTCTCCCTTGCCAAGTGCACTCCAAGATTAGCGGGAAAGAAACACAGGACTTGAATAACCTTGAAGATCGTTTTGATGAAAGCTTCTCACAATTAGCTATCCATTTTTCTTATTTATGCTCCACTTTACTTGCTTAAAAAAGTGTAACACTCCGGGATATGTAAAACTGAAAATAAACAAAAACAACTCTTTAAATAAAAGCCCAATAAATGTCTAACAAAATATTGTTTTCATTATCAATCCACACATATGAAGCAAATTATCTGCAGTTTATGAAGCTTCTTTAAACGTACTGTGATTCAATACAAATCGGGGTTCAAGGTATGTATATTAGAAAAAAATACCTGGAGTCCCACAAAGTTTAAAATAAAAAAGCCTTGAAATATCTAACAAAATTCTTTTCGATTATTACTCTACACCAATGAAAAAAAGTTTCTTGCGCATACAGTAATCCAAACTAAATCGAGCTTCGTCATTATGACCATCTCATCACTCCGAAAGATAACATTCATCCTTTTGGCAAATGTTATAAAAGATCATTCGTGGAGAAATAGTCTAACTGCAACAGACTTTACCACGCTGCACTCTAAATATTAACTGACACTTATTAGAAGTGCAGATACTCCAAACGCGAATAACTAATATTTACTCATTACGATTTAAAGTTCAGCACTAAAGCAGTCAATCAGAGATTATTATGGTTTTCAGAGTGAAATTTTTAAGTAAATAGGAGTAATTCTGTAAGTAAAAAAATTTAAGTTCTTTAGATTATGAGGAAAGAGTAAAGGAAGTAACATTTTTGTTATGTCACAAGAGATAAGAACTCAGGCATAATTAATAAAACATTGTTTGCTAAATCTCTTTACATAAAAATTAACACTGACTGACTGACTGACTGATTGACATATAAAACTGCAGCCCAAAACACTGAACCTAGAATCGTGAAAAATTTTGTGTGGGTTCCCCTCAGGTCGTAGGCAAGCACTAAGAAGGGATTTTTTTTTTTTTCGTAATTCGACCTCTAACGGGGTAAAAAGGGGTGAAATGTGTTTCGAAGATACGTCAATAGAGCCCAAACCCTACAGCCTATCATCGTGATTTTTACTTTAATGGAATACACATAAAAATACATTTTAGCAAATTTTCAGATTTTTCGAAATTCAAAATTTAAGGAGGTGAATATACCATACACGTGTTTCCGATTAATTATCAGTATCTATCGAATCCTTCGGGTTAAAGAGTTGGTATTCACTTGTAAGTGTTGCTTACGTAAATACTCAAAAAGTGGTTTCAGGATATTTGAAATTCGACCCCAACAGTAAGAAGGGGCGAATTGTGTTTTTTATGAATTGCCTATAAAACTGAAACACAATTGACTATCGTCGTGATTTTTACTTCAATTGGTTTCGTATACAAATGTATATGACAGGACTGCAAGACGTTTCAAAATTCTTTAATTAAGGGGGTGACAATACGTGAAATGTGTTTTCCATTATTCCTCCACATCTATCGAACCAATCGAGACATCGAAGTGCTGTTGTAAATATACCAAATACCATTGAAATGTATTTTCCGAATTCGGCCCCAAAGAGGATAAAATAGTGTAAAATGTGTTTTAGATTCACAACCGATATAATATATCGATCTCATATATTTTTACATAATGACGTGATCTTTGTTTAAGATTGATGCTCACTCAAATACCTGAAAAGTAATTTCACATATTTTTGGAATCCCCCACCTAAGGAGATTAAAAAGGACGAAAAGTGTGTTTTCAATTAATCGTCGATATTTCTTGAACCGAACGGGCTATTCTAATGCTTTTCACGTCCAAGAAACACCAGTTAAGTATTCTGTAATGAGTTACAAGGGTATTTAGAAATTCAGTCTCTTAGGAGGTGAAAAGACCTGGAATGTACTTTAGAAAAATTTTCGATATATATCGAACCCATCGAGATGTTCAGTTTATTTTTGCTTCAGGATGATGATTGCGTAAATGGCCGTAAAAAGATTTTAAGATATTTCTAAATTCGAACTCTCCGTATTGTAAGGGGTGATATGTTTTTTGTTTAAATGAATGATCGATTTTGCATCAACTGAAAGGGCCATAGTCGTGATTTTCACTTCACTTGGATACTTGTATAAATTGTTAAGATGTGAAATTGAGGTTTTTCGAAATTCGACACCCAAAGAGTTGAAAAGGCATACAATTTGTTTTCTATCAGCCGATAATATCTATCTAACGAGTAGAGATATTGAGGTGTTGTACATTCTAACGCTTGATGACTGAACTACCTATCTGTTATCTGCTCTGAGTATTACACGCGAGCAAAGCCGCGGGAGTACAGCTAGTAACTTATAAAGGGTCAATGAGTGATTACGTTTTATGCTGCGCAGGCAAACCCTTGAAGTCAGTGGAACTGAGCCGTCGTTGTACGAAGGATTACGCACATCGTCACTGTTTCCAATGAACATAATTTTCTCCGTAAGAACCGATGTATTTTACATGAATTTTGAAAATCAACGAAGTCGAAATGAATTATCGAATAAAAAATGTGTAGTGTTAACCTTTGCCTACGTAAATTGTAAAATAACGTGTTAATTTAACAGTACGATCGAGAGTTGTGGCGGCCTACTCCTAATAGTATCATTTAGATTTTCTAAATTGGGCTAAACGTTTAGTTAAAATGGTGTACCATAAAATATGCAAACAATTTTTTACAAAATTATTAGCCAATTATTTTTAAGGTTTTAAAATTTATGGCAAGATGTTGTAATCCATAAACATCTAATTTTTTGCCAACAGTTTGTTTTACAATGCGTAACCAAGAAATAACCAATAGATTGAATGAAATTGATACAAGTACCTTAAGTGTTTATACACAAAACCAATAAGCACGCCTACAAAGAAAAGTTACATGTATAACGAAATTTTGGTTTCACAACATTTTACCAACACAGAAGATCACACTAAAACTCAAAGGTACATATCAACATACGTCTTGCAATCATTTGAAAACCATTTTAATGTTCAAAAACGGTTATTAAAACAATGATTAATAATTCCTTAGTATCTAAGAAAATAGGTAAAACTAACTTTCATTTTTATTTTAAATATTTATTCTGCTTTATAAAAATCCTGCTGTTGATAAAATTTTGAGCAAGCATAAACTAAACTACCGAAACATTTCAAAATTGAAGAAAAAAATTACTATTCCAATGTTTAAGCCTAGAAAATTATTCACAGCGTATGAATTAGGGTACCTTAGATTCCTACTTTTTTTCTGTTGTTGACGGTTGGTTTCATAACATTGGCCAAACATAAACGTTCATACCAAATGCGAAATATATGTTCACCAACATTCAACAAACAATTTTAAGTGTTCAGAAACTATCTCTAACAATGTTAAATTTTTAAAATACTTCATTGTCTGTGATTTTGAGAGCAATTTTCTGCTTTCCATCCAAAATATTTATTTCTGTGTTAAATGAAAATATGTTTTTTTTTTTACAAAAGCCGATCATAAAATATAAACAAAAAAAGAACATCCAGCAAAACCACTTAAAAAGTCTGAAAATTCTCTATCATTGTGTTCAGACACATTTTCAATATTGAAATTTTAATATATTTGCAGTGCAGGTTAATCTAAAACAAATCGTTTTCAAGCATTTAAGTTGGCACAACTACTATGTTGGATCAACATTGTATATACGTAAGTATTCATCACAACAAATTACTAACAGTTCGAACTGATTTCCAACCGTTGGCCCAACAACCAATGGTTTTATTTACATTTTCTTATCACTCTTTCAACGAATTAAAAAAATACCTGCAAACCATATTTTAACACTTTTCTTTTAGTAAACAGATAAACGTATGTGTGTTGTGAAATGTGCTAACATACTTTGTATAAAATTAATTAAGTTGGATTTTTGTTGTAAAATAGTGTTGGGACAACAGGGTCATATTTGCTCATAACAAGATATTTATTATTTTTCGAGCACCCTACAACTTAAATAAACGTTACAAGAAACCATATTTTAGCAGTTATCCATTAATAGTTACTGTACTATGAAGACGTTATTGCATGTAATAGCGCTATCATCATGCAATTTGTTACGTGTGATATTCGTTGTAAAATAACGTTGGGCCAACTTAGTCATATTTGCTAGTAACTAATAGTTATCTTTTCACCGATTTCTAGCACTCTTCCAACTAATAAAAAAGTACAATAAACAATATTTGTTATTATTATAAAATTTAATATGTTGGATTTTGGTTATAAAATAGCATTCGCCCGACACCTTCGTATTTGCAAACAACCATCAGTCACCTTATAAGCATTTCTTCAGCACTGTACAAACCAGTAAATATTACCAGTCACTATATTTTAAGACTTTTCTTCCAATAAATATGGTATTACATGACTATTATTTAATGTTTGAGCATTGTTTTCAAGAATTTCGTTAATTTGGATTTTAGTTTGGCTAACATAGTCGTATTTGATAACAACCAACGGCTGTCTTTCCAACATCTTGCAATATTTCTACCAAAGGGAACAATTAAAATAAACAAACAACACTTTAGCAGTTTCAATTCGATTTGTTGCTTAAGTTGTGTATATTGCGATATATTTCCAAAATATTTGAATTAAATCTAATACGTTGGTTTTCGGATGGCAAATAATGTTCGGCCACTGTTACATTTACGAAAGATTTCTTAGCGAACCAATTATCGTAATTGCCAACCAAAAGACAACGGTTTATTTATCGTATGTTTCCCAACCAGTTTCTAACCGTTGTCCCAACGTACTGTAGGCCTACTGTACTGAGGTATTGTATCGCTCTTAGCGATCAGCAATTTTATAACCAGCGAAAAATGACCATTCTGGATGTCACATTATCACTAAATGGTCCATTATCTCTATATACGGTCATCAGCACTGCCATTGCCCATAATTGAAGCTTACGAGGCAGAGATCTATCTCGGCTGCCGAGGCGTGAGGAACGCCTAGGAGTACCTCCCTATATTTCGCACTCTCGTAGAACGGATGACTCCCTGCAGCGTTGCAATAAGACGTCGGGATTCCTTGTTCGTGAAAGACAACCTGGGACGCTTCCTTTTATTACGCTGCCCGCCTGGAGTTATTATTCACGTAGGCGGTTCACATATGAACGCGTATACCTACGCAGTAGAAAATATTCAAAACCGTGTGGGAAGTTGTCACCCGTAAACAGTGTGGGGTACTTAACAAATTTCAACTTGTAATTAGAGAAACTGTAGAGCATTATTACCCTACGAGTCTGGTAACATCAGTATACATTTGACTGTTTTCTAAAAATGTATATGAACGGTATAATTGATGTATGGGAAACTACCTACTTTTTTGACACACCTGTACGTAGGTGCAGTATATTTGCAAACAATATATTGCGGTGAGTATCGTACTGTTCAAACAGCGTAAGGCATTGAATACGTTATTACTAGAGATGATGGTATATCGCGAAAATGTTTTGCACCAACATAGCCTTGAAACCACTGACACACCGTAGCTGTCTGCCGACCAATAACATACATCAAATATTACAACAGCGGGATTCTTATTGGCTTAGTCAAATTGGGGCAACAGCTCCACGTACAAGCGAAAACCAGTTATATTTTCATAAGCTGAGCGTATGTTGAAGCCTAGCAAATAGTCAAGTTTTCCCGCGATAAACCATCATCTCTAGTTATTACTAGATACAGGAAAAATTCGAGGGTTCACTGACGTGTAGGCTAGACTCCAAGAACACGTGTGTACTCAAACAGACATTATCTGCTCACTGGCTGCTAAATAAGTTACGGACCAATTGCGAAAGTGGCTGGAATTCTAGCTTGGAGCCAAAATAAAACGCCAATTTTTCAGGTCCCTAGTTATTACGTATGTTAGAGTACTTAGAAAAAATTATTTTAATGCGTGTAGAATGTATTTTTTTTTTTCGTTTAAAAGTACGTTTGAAATTTAAGAATTTGTAATAAAATCAAGAAGTTACCTGTTCAACTTTTGGAGTTAATTAAGCCAAAAATGTTTCAAATGATCAATTAGTTTTCGAAATATGACAAACACCTTTTTTAAATTCCTGCCCTACTGAGGTAGAAAGCCTTAATTCCGAGAGATCAAATTTTACAAGCGAGCAAAAAGACTGTTTTTTTCTTAACACACTCTAAGTTTTGTATATAATTTCAATGTTTTTATTTTATTATGACATATAAATATTTAGAATTTATTTGGTATTGCTTTTTCACATATTTCTTCAAAATAACAACTTAAGGCTTTTATCCTCAGTATTATGCTAAATGTTGGACTTGAGAAACCTTTTAATAATATTTTTACACAGGCATCGACTGGCTGTAAGCCGTCTATCATTAGTAAAAATATGTGTGTTGATGATAGCAACTATTTAAATATATATATTTTTTTTAAATTTGGAGTTATGGTTTTTTTCCTTAGTAAGGCATATTTAAATGTAAACTTCTATGGTTGCGGACCCACAATATATCTTACTGTCAACATACAAATTGTTACAATGAGTTTAGTCCTACTCATAAAAAGATATTTAATGTTGCCTTTATGTCATTCGGCGTACGGTCCTTTTGGGCGAGAGGAAGGAACCTACCCTACCACGCAGTGGTATTTAGCTAACATTCAATAAGGCCCTTCAAACCCCCTAGCAGAAGGCTGCATATAACGCTTACGTAATCAAATATAAATACTTTTCATTAAGTTTCTATTAGTTATATGGATCCCGGTAAATTACAAAGAGACAATTTTTTTTTCAAACAGCTGGCGTTTTTGGAAATACGCTCTATACATGACCAAAATTCATAAAAGTCAGTGAGTCAATTGCCTTACTGAGAAATATATGTATACCTAGTTTTATACAGTTCGGTAAAAGTTAAAAAAAAAAAAAAATTTTTTGGGAAGACAGTACGTAGGACATACATAGGAAGGAAGGTAATCTCACGAGTATATTTCTCCGCATAGGATTAAAAAGTAGGCTATCGCTAACTCATTGCAAAGCGGTTCAAAAGTCAGTTCAGCAGGTAGGTTGTTCAACTGCCTTGATATATTACAAAATTTAATCCTAATGTAAGCAAGAAAAAGATAATTTTTCTCAGATGCCAACAATTTTCACTTTACAATTAGGAAAATACAGTATGTTAATACAGGAATTGCTTTTCTTGGTGTTCAGTCAACGGTATGTTGAAATATAACTTTTATAGACGCATTTTTATGTTGAATTCGAGTGAGTGAGTGATTTTGGTCAGCGCTTAACATCGAAGTTTTCAGCGCTGGTGGGGGGTGACATGAGGTGAGTATAGAGTGGCACCTGAATTAAAGTGCGAGGGAAACGGGAGATCCCCGAGAAAACCCGATGAACAGCGGCATCGTACGGCACGACTCCCACATGCGAAAATCCGGGGACCGATCCCACCGGGAATCGAACCCGTATCGCCTTTGTGGGAGGCGAGAGGTCTGACCCCTCGTCCACCGCGACTCCGTTAGATACGAAAGTGCCCTAAAAAGTAGTAACAGCGTATTACGCGGCTATGGCGTCAGTTTTATTTCTTAATAATGAAGGAATGCTGAAAAAGTTTAAAATGTAATAATCATCTGTAGTGTATGAGAGAATGTAGAATTGTGTATGTATTTATATATTAAAATGTTTACTTTTAAAAATCACTGAAAATTATTTCAGTTGTAAAGTCAGTACAGTCGAATTAATAATATCGCAACAGAAAAAAAATATTTTACATTTGATTTTATTTACTTCAAGACGTTACTAGATTTAGTTTCCGCAAAAAAATTAATCGTTAAAATTGCAGGACTTTTCTGGTGTAGTTGCCATAAAAATATGTTCTAGGAAGCTAAAATTAAAAAAAAAAATAACTAAACGATGCCTTTCTAAACAACCTAAAATACACATTATGCGTTTAAAATGTAATGATAAATAAAGGATACACAGTATCACAACTTTACACGCAAAGTACATAACATACCCCAACCCATTAATGCACTATTCGATACCACACACTGCGTTACAAGATGTCATTAACATTACCGTTTTTTTTACATACGCCATTCGCCATTGCGGGCGAATGTTCAGAAACACCCACAATAAAATAAAATAAAAAAACAAAGAAATAAACGCCAGTAAGCTGTAGTCAATAGACATAAAACATACAGATAAATCCTGAAAGGAATTTAGTCATATCCCAGAATACGGCACAAGAACAAGAACAGATATAAAGAACACAAGATTAACTCCTGAGTGGAATATAGTCGACTAGAGAAGGACGACAAAGACAGACGAAACAATAATAAAAAAACCAACAAAAACGGGTTGTGGGATAAAGGCATCAATTGGGTGAACAACGACGATTTGGTGCCTTTATTTTGTTTTAATATGGGTTTTTCTGCAATACGGCAACATTCGCCCGCAATGGCTCATGTCCAAAACAAAATTTTATGTTCATAATACGAACCCATTGCAAGAATCGTTCAAAGGTCACATTACAAGATGTCATTACAGCAAACTGCAGTGCAAAAAAAAAAAAACAGTTGGTCAAGTCTGCTGAGCTCAGTTTCGTGTGTCTCGCCTATGTTATTAAACACGACAAACAAAGCCAATTAACTACTTCACATATATACATGTAATACGTAAACCCACTCACACACGCACTCACTCACTCATCAACGCACAGCCCAAACCACTCAACCTAGATATTTGCAATCTTGAGGGTGGCTTCACCTTACGCCATCCGCACCCACTAACAAGGGTCTTATCAAAACTTGAAAATTAAGGGAGTGAAAAGGGGTGAAACTTGTTTTCAATTAATTCTTAATAGCGCTTAAACCCGTTATGATATCAGGTTGGTTTTAGCAACGTAATGAATCTTACGAAAATGCGTATTAATTAATTGTTTGAATTTTCGAATTTCAAAAATTAAAGAGTTGAAAGCTGTAAATGATTTATATATATTTTTTCCAATCAGTCCTTGTTAAATCTTAAACCTTTAGAGATATCGAATCGGTTGTTGTTTGATAATTAAGCCTACGCATATCCGTAAAAAGCATTTTAAAGATGTTTTGGAATTCAACCTACTACGGCATTAAAAATAAAACGTGATTTAAATTAATTATATTGCAATTAATTCTGCTGGATTTTAAACATGGTGAGGTATCGTTATGCATTGGGGGTGAATAGTCGTAAAATGTGTTTTTGGCTTGTCCTCAAAATCTCATTAATACGATGAGCTATTTTTAAAGTCTTCCTTTATCGCGGGCAAAGTATATATATATATATATATATATATATATATATATATATATATATATATATATATATATATATATATATATAGGTGCCTGTACCGAATGCGGCTCAGTTCTCAATATGGCCTACTAATCGCCATTGTGTGGCAATGCCGAGATAGATAGATGTGTGATCGATTAATCGTTAAAAATAATAGTAGATAACGATTAATTGCCGAAAACAGATAGTCGTGCGATTAAAGTTAATAGGTGATCGAATCGGTTGATCCCTCTACATATTCATACACATATATGCACTCACACACACACACACACACACACACACACACACTGGCTTAACAGATTTAACTGCATTCAGCAGTCGCACTCGTGTTCCTGAACCCTGTGTGTCTACCTGATGACGGGAACAGATTCCAGTTCCCGAAATGTTGTTAATACTGACTGTCTGGAAAACTACTGTGTTTTGTTTCGTCTCATCCTTTGTGTCATTTGTTGTTTTTTCTGTTTGTGTCTGATATCTTTGTGTTTTGTTTCGTCTCATCGTTGTGTCGTTTGTTGTTTTTTCTGTTTGTGTCTGACATATTTGTGTTTTGTTTCGTCTCATCGTTTGTGTCGTTTGTTGTTTTTTCTGTTTGTGTCTGATATCTTTGTGTTTTGTTTCGTCTCATCGTTGTGTCGTTTGTTGTTTTTTCTGTTTGTGTCTGATATATTTGTGTTTTGTTTCGTCTCATCGTTTGTGTCGTTTGTTGTTTTTTCTGTTTGTGTCTGATATCTTTGT